>JBBPCX010069417.1:0-11383 GCA_037974365.1 Hydrocynus forskahlii | reverse complement strand
CATGCTGCACCGCACACAAATATGAACCATGCATGAGGACGAGGGGGCATGGCAGACGAGGCCTGGACGTTACAGCTTTTTTGTGGCAATATTTAATTTTTCATGCATTTTAGTGCTAATTTTTTAACAAAAATAAAATGTACTAATTTTGTAACATAAATGTTAGCATATATTCAGCTACATTTCTATATAAAAAGTAACTACTGTATAAATTAACACATTTATAGTTACTTTTTATATAGAAATGTAGCTGAATTGAATGTTCTGTGAAACGAAACACAAATAAAGTCTTGGGGTGCTGAAATACTGCTGTACTCAGAGGCAGGAGGTTTGAAAGTAGCCAATCCGAGAACGCTATTTATTTCTCCTTGCTGCTGAATGGCTGGTGCCATTTGACGCATCCCTCTGTACTGATATTGATCAATATGATTGGCAGCTCTTAAAATTATAATTATGTGAAGCATCATATGTACACACTACCCTGGAGGTAACGTTGCACTGGAGCTATAAGGTTAGCATAGCTAAAAGTTACATTAACGCCATGCAATCTACAGGCCTAAACCATCCCACACTTGCCTTACACTACTTGTTTCATGTGCAAATGTGAACCATTGGTTTTGAAATTTAAATTAAATATTAAATTGTATTTTTAGGCTTAACTGTTTGGTATTAATCAAAATAATGTATAAATTAGAGGTCATAAGCACTGCATTGGTCCTTTTTAGACCACCCATCCAGCCTCTGTCATGTACCAGTACTGTACCATTAACTGCAGGAGCACACTTGGTGGCATATTTCTGTTCAATGCTTAGGCGCTCCACAGAGGTTCCTGTCTCTGCTCTTCATGATACTGCTATCAGCAGCTCTCCATCCTCACTCTGCATAAAAACAAATGGCAAACGGTGGTAGGATGTGAGCCCCCCTGAAATGTTTTACCCAATGCTTTCTCAGAGAACACCCACCCACCAGCTTGACAGGCAGCATTCCTTTGATGTCATTCTGGTGAACTGGCAGTGGGAACACAGTCAGAAATACAGTCATGAATTCATTATCGCTCTGTTCAGTTATTTTTACTCTTGATATGTTGGCGGGGCCCTGGAGGAGGATGTATTGCTAGATTAACTGGAGCCATATATCTCCATTGTTTAGAACTAAAGATCAGCCTACTGAGATAAGTGGAGCTTTCCTGAGTCTATGGCTCAGTGTTGTGTACATGGCTCTGGTCTCTTCTCTCTTAGAAGACTTCTGCTGGGAGATGTTCTACAATAGGATGGCACTAGGGCGCTATCCGTGGTCCTTATTTAGCTAGCATATGTCATGTTGTGCAGAACTCTCTCAGCAACCTCACAGTAGTTTCCCAAGCTGCATTCAGAATGAATATGCCACGCATTGCAGTATTTTCACTGCCAATAATAATAATGTTTGACATGAAACAGGCTGTGATTACATCATTGTTATTCTTTCAGATACAGTTAAAATGTAAATAATCAGTCTGGGACACAATATAACATCATTATACACAGAGTGTTTGCTTTATTACACTAACTGAGTACTTTTAATCACTGGCCACATTAATAGAAATCTTACAATTTTTCTTACTGGTCATGTTATTAGAAACACCTACCCTGTGCTTCTTCTTTCTGGCCACTTTATTAGAAATTCCTACTTTGTGCTTCTACCTATTGGCCACAGTTACCTTGCTTCCACAGTTACCATATAAGTCCACTATCGGTTTACATTTACAGATAACCTGACCCCCCACCCATTTGTCATTTGTCCATTTATGACCGGAGGACTCCTTTTGACCATACATTATTTGGGTGGTAGACCATTCTCAGCTAAACATTAACCCTGACATTGTAGTGTTTGTGTAGTTTGTGTGTTGTACACTGATAAATGTTGTTTGTACTGAAGGCATTTTAGTTGTCATGTTGGTTTAAGTTACTCTTTAATTTGTTATTTAATTCTCTACATTTCATCTTTAATGTGGAATCTGGGTCATGATGATGTTTCTCTCCCAAATAATGTTAAGATTGTGGAGCTGTTTTCCAGCAGAAGTGTATGTGAATATCTCCCCATCTTTGACCGAGACCATTTGGCTTGATAATTAGATTTCATTCTGAAAGCAGTTGCAAGCCACATGTCAAACACATGGAGCAAAGTGTACTAATTTGATTTAATATTCAGACAAATATATTCTATTCTCTTTGGTGTTCTCACACTCAGCTGAAAGAGAAATGGAACAGTGAGCAGAAGAGGCTTTGAAATCTGTGGAGGATGTGATAATACATTTATATCGCAACTTCCCAAACAGAATGTTTCATGAGTTACCTCTGAACCGAAGGTTTAAAGTTAAGGGTAGTTTTCAATAAATTAATTTTCCCTGAATTCCTTTGCTCCCGTGCTCAGTCAGTGGAAGTTGTATGGGAATCAGGAGAAGTCTATGTTTTATGTGAGAATACAAGCTTGGATAAGACTCTTTACACACTCTTCAACCTTGAATGGCATTAAACCAATTAGGTAAAATATATACATGTGGTGATTGGTAGGGATAATACATGCATAATAAGTATATTGGTGAGATATCCCGTGGATCCGGAAAGTATTCACAGCACTCCACAATATCCAATTTTATAGCCTTCCCAAATAGATGAAATTCATTTTTTATCTCAAAATTCTACACCCAATACCCCATAATGACAAAGTGAAGAAAGTTAGTTTGACACTTTTGCAAATTTATTAAAAATAAAAAACAAAAAATGAAACATTTCCATGACATTACTTTGTCGAAACACCTTTGGCAGCAGTTATAGCCTCAAGTCTTTTAGAGTACAATGCTACAAGCTTGGCACACCTCTTTTTGGGCAGTTTCTCCCATTCTTCTTTGCAGAACCTTTCAAGCTTCATCAGGTTGGATGGGGAGCGTCGGTGCATAGTAGGGCTGCCACAAACGATTATTTTGATAGTCGACTAGTCACCGATTATTTTTGCGATTAGTCGACTAATCAGATCATACGTACATTGGATGTAAAACGTACAGCTTATTGCACCAGCATGCAGCTACTCTTATATAACCATCATTATCTTACAGCTTGAAGTGTTTAAGGTATGTGCCAACTAAAAATTAAGACAAGATGATGGCTTATTAAACTTTTAATGAAATTTGCAGTTTGTAGCAACAATTCTTTAACTGTAACATAAAGTTCTACAGTAAATTTACAGTCCACATATTATTTGGACCCATTTACTCCTGCAATATTATTGTAGAAGTTTGTGCTGAAAACAAAAATATGAAACACTTTGGAATCCAAATTTGTTAAGTTGGTTAAATTTACACAAATGTCAGAGCATGCCACAATCACCAGATTTACCCTCAGACTCCAGGGGGTTAAAGTATTGAACAGGAGCGGAGCGGAGAACAAAATCAAATGAGGTAACGTTAGGCACCCGAAACTAAGAAATTATCCACAAAAATAAAGTTTTGGTCGCACTGAAATATAACAAAAGTGCTTTTTGTGCTCAGTGATCACAACTATATTCAACTTTACTACACTCTGACTGTATATAGTCCCAAATCTACACAAGACTCTTGTTCATAGCCAGGAAAGTTAGCTTTTCTACATGTCCTGCTGCGAGAAGATCCGCTCCGCTCTGTGTTTCCTATTCAAACACGACATCACTGTTATAACGTTACAGCAAACACATAACATGTGTGCTAAGGAAAAAGAAATTGTCATCATTAACGTTAACGTTTACAGCTGTCAATATAAGTAGCTCACTGTTAATGCTAATGTTAGCAGCTAACTAGCCAATTAGCTTATTGAGACGACCGTCCCAGTTCGTCGTCAGAAATTGAATCAGCCGCAATGTGCTTCCTTTTCAGATGCTCGTGCATCACCATCGTACTGCTATGGAAGGCAAGTTCCATTTTGCATTGCATGTTCTTCTCTTTTATTTTCTTAAAATGCTCCCAAACTTTCGAGCTCCGTTGCCGGGTAGCCATAATACCAGATGCCGTCATACAAATCTTAAAAAAAAATAAACGATGCATCGACTATTAAATTAGTCATCAGCGATTTTGATAGTCGACGTAATCGTGACTAGTCGGCCAATCGTGGCAGCCCTAGTGCATAGCCATTTTCAGAGCTCTCCAGACATGTCCAATCAAGTTCAAATCTGGGCTCTGGCTGGGCCACTCAAGGACATTCACAGAGTTATCCTGAAGCCACTGCTTTGTTGTCTTGGCTCTGTGCTTAGGGTCGTTGTCCTGTTGGAAGATGAACCTTTGTCCCAGTCTGAGGTCCAGAGCGCTCTGAAGCAGGTTTTCATCAAGGATGTCTCTGAACATTGCTGCATTCATCTTTCCCTCGACCCTGACTAGTCTCAAAGTTCCTGCTGCTGAAAAACATCCCCACAGCATGATGCTGCACCTCTATGCTTCACTGTAGGGATTATTAGCCAGGTGATGTTAGCCAGGTGATGACCAGTGCCTGGTTTCCTCTAGACATAATGCTTGGCATTCAGGCCAAAGAGTTCAATCTTTGTTTCATCAGGCCAGAGAATTTTATTTCTCATGGTCTGAGAGTCTTTCAGGTGCCTTTTGGCAAACTCCCGGCGGGCTGTCATGTGCCTTTTACTGAGGAGTGGCTTCCATCTGGCCACTCTACCATACAAGCCTGATTGGTGGAGTGCTGCAGGATTGGTTGTCCTTTGGAAGGTTCTCCTCTCTCCACAGAGCAATGCTGGAGCTCTGTCAGATTGACCATCAGGTTCTTAGTCACCTCCCTGACTAAAGCCTTTCTACTCCAATTGCTCAGAGTGGATGGGCGGCCAGCTCTAGGAAGAGTCCTGGTGGTTCCAAACTTCTTCCAATTACCAAGGTCTACGGAGAATTCCTTGGACTTCATGGCTGGGTTTGTGCTCTGACTTGCACTGGAAACTATATTTGATAGAAAGGTGTGTGCCTCTCCAAATCATTACCAATCAACTGAATTTACCACAGGTGGACTGCAATCAAGTTGTAGAAACTTCTGAAGGATCATCAGTGGAAACAGGATTCACCTGAGCTTACTTTTGAGGGTCATGGCAAATGCTGTGAATATTTATGTAAATGTATTATTTGTGTTTTTTATTTTTAATAAATTTGCAAAAGTTTCAAACAGACTTTTTCACTTTGTCACTATGGGGTATTATATGTTAGGTAAAGATGAATGTAATCTATTTGGGAACAAGGCTGTAACACAGGATATTGTGGAAAAAATGGAGAACTGTCAATACTTTCCGGATGCACTGTAGATTTTATCTAATGATTTTTTCTTTGTCCAGACTAAGAAAATGAACTTCGACGAGGCCTAAACTGTGGCTTCTGCGCTGAATAATACATTGTCTCATATCAGTAAGTCTGTGATGGTCCAGAACCACAGCAGCGAATAAGAAGTTGGCCCTTCCTATTCTGCTGTATACAGATATATACAAGCCAGACTTTGTCTGATACAGTACTCCTGGCCATGCCTTTTGGCCAAATGGTCTATTTTTTAGTTTTATTTAAGTTTTTCCATTGACTGTTTGCTTTGGAGTACATAGAACACATCAAAAAGCTATTTATTTATTTGAGTTTTCAAAGATGAGCACAACCCTCTCCAATGTAATAATGCTATATTGAAGTGGAGCTATATAAATGTATAAGTAGTCAACTAAGCAGGTTGCTGGGGGAAAGAGGGAGGAAAAGAGATACAAAATAGGTGGCTGGGGAAAAGAGATATGGAACATGTGATTGGAAGTTGTTAATGTATTATATTGTAGGATGTATATTGTCTGTATGTAACTGGGTGTCTCTTGAGCACTCCTGTAGTGTATGCTTGTTGCCAAAAGGAATACGGGCAGAAGAGAACACGGGCAGATAGAAGAGATAAAGCTAGTGTTGTAAATTGAGTTTATTGAGAAGTGAATTCCATATATCAGTATTAGCAGCAGTGTTTTTTGAAGAAGTAGAAATTATTTCCATAGATATTGATCAGTAAATTTTCACACAGTTTGAAATTGATTTGGTTTTTTGACTTCCAGCTTTTGAGGATTGTGGTCTTGGCGATGATTAGTGCTGTGTAAGTACTATACTAAGCTGTTTATTTGTTGTAATTGTGACAGATCCCCAAGTAAGCAAAGTGAAGGAGATAATGGGATGCAGCAGTCTAAAAGGTAGTAAATAGTAATGTCTGTCCAGAACTGTTTGATAGGTGTGCAGTCCCATGTAGCATGCAAGTAAGTGTCAGGGGTGTTCTGTGTGCAATGTGGGCAGATCTGTGATTGTGTGAAACCCATTTTAAACATCCTGACTCCAGTAGAATGTACTTTATGTAATATTTTATATTGTGTTAGTTGTATATTTGTGTTGGTTGCTAAAGAAAATGTTTTACAAATTTGGGACCAGAAATCGGGATTCCCATTTTGGTGATGGAATACAGAATGTGTTACTGCACGAAGAGATGATTTTATATATTTTTGATGGTATTTTCTTTTGTGTGTTTATATTAATGATTTCATTTATTGGTGGAGAAAGTACCCAGTTATGTATTTTAATATTAATTTTAGATTGAATAGATGATTTAATCTGATGGTACTGTAAATAGTATTTATTTCTGATACCAAACTTCTGGATCAAATCAGGGAATCGTAGCAGGTCATTATTGTGTAGAATGTGTTTGAAATGTGTGATACTCTTATCATTCCATAAGGAGAAGTAAAATGTTTTATTGTTTATTAGGAGATCTGGGTTGTTCCACACAGGTGAATATTTAGTAGGAGACATTATTGTGATAGTAATTTTGTGAAAATCCCACCAGGCTGTCAGAGTTGTAGCTATGGTAGGGTTTTTGAAGCATGGGTGACGTACAATAGAGCGGGTTATAAAGGGTAAATCTTTTATATTGACTTATTTACATAGTGTTTGTTCCAAGTCTATCCATAGTTTGTCAGAGTGATTAGGGTATTTATGAATGTATCGAAGATGATGAGAGATTAAATAATTTAGAAAATTTGGGGCTTCCAAGCCTCCTGTGCTGTGAGTTTCCTGTAAGGTGCTTAATTTGAAATGGGATGTTCTGTTTTTCCAATAAAATTTTGAAATGCTAGAATCTAGAGGTTTAAACCAGTAGAGTGGGGGTTTAATGGAGATAATTAATTGTAGGTAATACAGTCATTTTAATTTTAGCAATTCTTCTGATAAGGGATATTGGTAAATTCATCCAATGCTGAAGGGTGTCCTCTATAGTTTTGTGTGCTGGCTTGAAATTAAGATTGACTAACTCTGATAGCTTGTGGGAAATGTGAAACCCTAGATATTTGATATTGCCGAAATAAAGAGGTACAGGATGGTGGGATGGCTGCTGCATCCCAGCTGTTGGGTGAAAGAGGGAGGATAGTGGATTTTGTCCAGTTAACTGTATAATCTGAAATGGCGGTGAAGGTATTTATAAGAATAATGGTTGCTGTCAGAGATGATAAGGAATCCCATATGTAAAGTAATAGATTATCTGCCTAGAGATTTATTTTATGATGTATATTTTGTGCTATAATTCCAGTAATGTTTGAATTTTGACGGATAGCTGCAGCAATGGATTCAATGAATATGGCAAATAATGATGGGGACAGTGGGCGTCCTTGTTTTGTACCTCTGTGCAAAGTAAGCCGTTGTGATGTAAGTCCATTTAGCGTTACTGGGGACATTGGTGATATGTTTGTCTTTAATGTTGCAAATAGGAATTGCCAATTAACTTTGTCAAATGCTTTTTCCGCATCCAATGAGACATTCGCAGCTGATTGGTTATGATAAGATGTATAATGAATTATGTTAAATAGTCTGCATAGGTTATTGGATGAATGCCTTCCTTTAATAAAGCCTGTCTGGTCTGGATGTATAATAAATGGGGTAATTTTCTCTGTTCTTAAGGTTAAAGCTTTACTGATGATTTTAATCTCTGTGTTAATGAGAGATAGGAGGTGATAGCTTGATGTGGAGGTAGGATCTTTACCAGGTTTAAATAGAAGGGTAATTGTGGCTGTATTCATATCTGTGGGAAATATAGGTTTTGTTTGATTTTTGTTTTTACCCTGAAGAAAAGAGGGTCTAAAATGTTCCAAAAGTGCAAATGAACTCTGCCGGGTAGCCATCAGGACCTGGTGATTTATTGTTAGGCATCAATTTTAGTGCTTTATAAAGTTCAGATATTGTGAGTGTCACGTGCACAAGTCAGGTGACGCGCAAGGGTTATAGGAAATGAGCGTGTCACAGAGTAAATAAACAGGAAATGGGGTTTCCTCTGTGCTCAGTCATTGAGTTCACATCGCCCAACCGACTCGACTCCTTCTCGACTGGCCAAACTCACGTGAGTACTCTTTTCTTGTGTATGAGTGTGAACGAGGATTCTGGTGGGAATCCAACTCTTGTTTAGAGCGTTCATAGATCAAAGAGCATGTCTAACCAGCCCTCTCGCTTCTGTCCACGCTTGGGCTTTTCGATCACACTACATGGGCGAACTTCCTAAGCTAGGTGCGTTCTGATCATATTCCAGTGAGTGGGAGTTCCCAGTGAGTTCCCATATTCTGTGACAGTGAGTGGTTTGTCAAGTTTTGCTTTTTGATCTTGGGAGAGTTGTGGTAAATCAATTTTCCTTAAAAAGTTATCAATGACCTCTTGGTTAGGGTTCTTTGTTTGTGAGTACAGATTAGCATTAAAAAAATTATTTTATTTATTTCTATGGATGATTGTATAGGTTTCCCTTCTGTGTTCCTTATCACTGAAATTGTTTTTTCCTTATTTTGTTTGATTAAGTTGGCTAGGTATTTTCCAGATTTATTGGTGTAATCATAATGTTCATGTCTAATCCTTTGTAGAAGAAATTTTGTTCTTTTGTTTATATAATTGTTAAGTTGTAATCTGTAATTCTGCAGTTCATTTTTAATTTCTTCATTGGATTTGCGGCACTGGAGCTCTCTAGTTCCTGTATCTTTTCTTCTAGGTATTTTTCATGTTCATTTTCTTTCTTTTTCTTATGTGTAGAATAAGAGATAATTTTCCGTCTCAATACAGCTTTCCCTGTTTCCCAAAGTAGTGACGGTGTAGTTTCTGGTGAGTCATTTAATTCAAGAAAGGATGCCCACTCTTTTTTTAAGGTATGTGTCAAAATCAGGATCTTCGAGAAGGGAAGTATTAAGATGCCATCTGGAAATAGTTTTGTGAGGGGGATCTATATACCAGGTGAGGGAGACAGGTGCATGATCGCTAATAACAATTGGATGCATTTCTGTATTGGCTATTTGAGAGGCAATTGAGTTACTAGTAAGTAAGTCAATACGAGAGTAAGTGTTATGAACTGGTGAGAAAAAGGAGAATTCCCTGGTGGATGGGTGTTTTAGCCGCCAATCATCACTAAGACCAAATTCATTCATATACTGTTTTATTACTTCCATTGTTTGTGGGTTGTGTGATTGGCTGTTGGATCTGTCTAGTAATGGATTGATCACTGTATTGAAATCTCCACTGATGATGATTGTGGACTCGCATGAGGCAGTGAGTAGGTCAAAGAATTTATTAAAAAAAGAAGGGTCATCTTTGTTTGAGCCATAAATGGATGCAACAGTAATTGGTTTGTTCTTTATTGTTATGTTAATAATGATAAACCTGCCTTTGGGATCCAAGATGGTACTATTATGAGTAAAAACCTTAGATTTGTGTAGTAAAATGGCTACCCCTCTTTGTCGAGAATTGAAATGGACTGAGAAAATATGATTGATGTCTTCTGTCTTTAACTTCTGATGATCAGATTCAGATGTGTGCATTTCTTGTAATAAACAAATGACAGGTTTAAATTTTTTATGTGGTCAAAACTTTTTAATCTTTTTGCCTGTGTGCCGAATTCCACGGATGTTCCAAGTTAAAAGCCTTAAGGATGTCATGGTGAGAGACTGTTATTTACCTGAGTAGATGTATGGATGTATGCTTTTGTGTTTGTGTGTGGATGTGTGAGTGCGCGCACGCGTGTGTAAGGTTTGTTGACAGGGTTATTTGGGATGAAAATATGTTTGAGATTAAAGAGATTCTGAGAAGAAAGGGAAGAAAAAAATAGAAGTAATGAATGGAGAGCACAGTGTGTAGGAGTGAAAATAAATAACCATGACAGCGAGAGTATTATGTAAAAAGCAAAAGTGAAAACAGACAATTTCAGTGGCAAGGCCAAAGTGCATTAATATATTTACAAAGATCCAAATTAATATTTCATTCAGTGTATATTAAGCAATGGTTATAACAAAAAGAAGGAGGTTCATAATAGCCAGGGGGTTATAGTGCCATCTCAGAAGAGTTTACTGTTAATGTACAGGTTATCAACAGTTACGACTGCTTTTTTCCCTTCCTGAATATTTTGTTTTCTGATGGGGAATAAAACCTTGTGTCTGTCCATTATTTCTTGAAGGAATTGATCATTGAGGCCGTAGTTTGTTCCTTTCAAGTGCCTGCCGTGACGTTGAGTGAGTTGTTTTTGTTTAAAATGTTCAAACTTCGCGACAATGGGTCGCGGATGCTTGTTTGCTGGGTTTCTCTGTCCAATGCGATGTACTCGGTGGAAATTGATCTCTTGAGCAACGTCCGGGGCGATTTGAAGGTGTGTGGTCATAAATTCTTTGATTACCTGCTCTAGTTTTTTCTGTGATTCCGGAAAAGACGAGGTTGTCTCTCATACTGCGCGATTGTAAGTCGAGTATTGTTGCTTTCATTGTTTTGTTTTCTTTAACAACAGAGGTAAGTTGGTCTGTTAAAGTAGAGACTGAGTTTTGGAGCAATTTGTTTTCTTTGGTTAGTGTGATTATTTGTTCCTGGCTGAATTCCAGACTGTCATAGAGATGTTGAAATTCTTTATGCAGCACTTTGATTAGTGCTATTCTTGAGTCGAGTTAAGAGAGGTTCGTATTTATGGAAATTAGGATGTCACTAACCTCAGCGCAGCAGTGTTTTTCAGGAGAGTTTTGGAGAGAACTGGGCTGGTGGGGTCTCTTACTGGTTGGTGTGGAGGTGTTGTCTCGCAGTTTCTTGTTGTCGCTCATATTGAGAAGTCGGGTGAAGCACTCATCGATGTATAATTCCAAGTCTGCTGTGTCTTCCAGGGTGGTAAGTAAATAACACAAATACTGCTAAGATATTTGTAGTAAGATGGAGGACGTGTTGTTGTCTCTTCTAATGCATACTTAACAGATCATCCAGAAAGCAGAAATTTTGACAGCATTTTCATCTGGAAATCTGGGTTTTGTCTTTTCATCTGTTTCACTCCGAATTGAATATAAAGTATCACTACTCACTCATCAATGTGTTTATGGAACTGCCCCAACTTACCTC
>JBBPCX010069416.1:0-11384 GCA_037974365.1 Hydrocynus forskahlii | reverse complement strand
ATGTTTATACATATTGGAGTATTAGTAGCCTTGATTAGCGCGTATATTTCCATATTACACATGTAGGAAAATGATAAGTATGGATGGTACATACACATAATAAATACACATATAATCAGTAATTGAAAATGTTAAGATTTTATTCCCCTCCTGTCCAGTAGAGCTGCTGCTTTTCTTTGCCTCTGTTTTACCCTGCTCCCTCCCCACCGTCTGTGATGACGTCACACGGCCGTACGTAACCCCTGCCTCTCGAGAGGGACAAAATGGAAGCTCGCGGTGTCTGGCCAGCTCGGTGCGTGTTATAGTCCGGCGTCCCGTGTAAGTGCCCCCACAGCAACCACATTCATTACCGAAAACAAACAGACAAACAAACAAGAAAACAGGGGATTTTAGAAATAAAGAGCGTTAACGCGGCCTTTGTTAGGGTTACACACACACAATGAGCTTGGCAGTCTTAAACACACCCCTCAGATTCTTAATTAAAACAAATTAACGAGTTAAATTACAAAGGAATTGGCTTTCTATTACAATTATTCTGTTCCATCTTAAATTCTGCCCAGCTCCTTTATAAAGTATGTAGCTTCAGAACGGAACTGCTGCGGCATTTAAGGTGGAACTGAATAATTCCAATAAGAAACCAAACCTGGCCTCGTTTTACTGGGAATAGACTTAAACACCTATTTACATCCCATTTTAACATCTATTTATAAAATATACAAATGTCTAAATATATGAATGTTTCAATTTTCTGCGTTTTTATGACTTTAGTCTTGTTTATTGTCGTTTCTAGTGTTACCTGCCCTATGGTGCATTTAAAGACATTTATTCTAACTTTGTGTGTTATTCAGAACTATGTTTTGTCATTTATAGCATTTGTAATGATTTTCTGGGAGGTCATTTACAATAAATACATTTTTTATTAAAACATTTATAATTAAATGTTCACATTTAAATAATCAATCAGAAGAAATAAAACAAAGCTTTGGGATCTAAATGACTTATCTATTGATCTGATCTAGTTTTGATCATGCTCTGAGCAGAGTCCGCAGTGGTCCTTCAGTGTGAGAAGACCATGGTCTCTTCATCAGACCCAGCACTCAGTTCCTCTGGTTCTTCGGAATATTCTGTTATTTAGATCTCGGTTAAGGTTAAGCTCAGATGATCATGGTTAAGGTGACCTTCTGATGATGTTCCCCAAAGCATCTGCTCTGCACACCTGACCACCACACCTGCAGGGGCTTCTGCTCCTCCAGTTTCTTGGTCTGGGCTTCAGTGGTTCATGCACACACAAATTAATAAAGGTGTTCCCTCCTCAGCAACCAGGAGCACCAAGCAGCTGATGGAGGATGCGAGTCTGAAGGTGAAGGAGCGAGAGACTCTATATATAAAGTGTGTGTGTGTGAGAGAATATACAAATGAAAAGAAATGGGGACGTACCCCAGTGGTAAACTTGCCTCTGTCCCAGTATGTTTGGTATGTTGCAGGCTTTGGAAATGATGTTTGAATATGTATACTTGTGAAATTTTTTATTTTAATTAATTTGTTTTTTTCCTTTTTCATCAGCAAAGACAAGAGTTTACTGTTCTGAGTCTCAGGGTGACTTTGATGGAAAAAAGGTTCTCACTGTCCTAAAGAGCAGAGAGAAAATTAAATCAGTTTGTTGATTTTAATTGGCTCATCAGGTTAATATTTTATTTAAACTGACTTATTTGTCTTGTGTACTTTCTGGTCTTGTAGACGTTGGTTATCAGAATGGAGGGATCTGGAGAGGGGCAGGAGGAGGTTAAAGAGGTCACTAAAAGATGGGGTTTCAGGAGGAGCACGATAGCCAAACGGGAGTTCATGGAAGAAATCGGAACTCTGGATTTCGACTCTACTCCGGCACCTCGCCGAAGTACGAGGCAGGACAGAGGTAGAGGGAGGGGTCGGGGTAAAGGTAAAGAAGCCAGCGGGGCACCTGCAGCTTCTCCAGCTCCAAGACGGCGAGGAGGCAGAAGTGCCCCAGAACCTCCACCGACACCAGCAGAAGAACCCATGAGCTCTTTAGACCCAGGTGGTGGAGAAGGAGCTTGTTTACACATCCCACAGCAGAATCCTGGAAATTCAGTCAAGCCTTCATCAAATATGGCCCCAGGCGCCACATCTGACATCGAAGCCACTAGCGAGGCGGCCGCATCCGACCAGGCTGAAGATAGTGATGAACTCACCCTCAGAGAGCTCCAGGAACGGGCGAGGAACCGGAAGAAACTTGAGGAGGTCAGTGCTTCATCTGTAATGGACCTGAAAGTGAACAGTGAGACTGTGCATGAAGAGGCAGAGGAGAAAAAACTATTCCAGTCAGAGGACAGTAATGATGTGCAGGTGACAGGAGGGGCATGTTCTGCTGGCACTGCTCAGAGAGACAGTAGAAGCCCTGCTGTATCAACAAAAGGCCAGAAAGCAGCTAGTGTCGGAATAGAGGAAGACGGCAAGCAGAGGGAAGAATCTAACCAGGCCACTCACAACAGCAGTGAGGAGAATGACCCTGACGCCCTTTACTGTATCTGCAGACAGAAACACAATAACAGGTGAGTGAGCTGTGCTCCTTAAAACACACACACATCAAAGGAGAAGTTCAGAAAGTAGACTAATGTCCACAGAGCTCCACTGACCCCAGATCAGTCGTGACATGTTTGAGTCCAAGTTCTGCCTGATTTCACTTTAAACCCCTTAGCATCTGGTGGGTGGGGACTTTAAGCAGTTGGGGGTAGGGACTGTGAGCTGTTAGGGGTGGGGCTACATTCTTAATAAATCAAGTATGTATTGTGGTCACGTTTAGCCAGGTTTGCACTGCACTCGCATGTCTGTCTGTCCCTGTTTTCATATATCGAATCATCTTTCTCTCCAGGTTCATGATCTGCTGTGACCGTTGTCAGGAATGGTTCCACGGCGACTGTGTCGGCATCACCGAGGCTCGAGGGCGTCTTCTAGAGGAGAACGGCGAGGACTACATCTGCCCCTCCTGCTCCCCCTGCCAGAGTCCTGTGGAGCAGCCAGCGCTCAGCCCCTCCTCCGAGAGCGTGGTATTGGACCGGCCCAGACAGGACCGGGGGATTAGGGGGAAAATCCGGAAGGCCACCACAGCCAGCACCAAGAGAAAATTCAAGATTTTCCAACCGGTAAAATCACTTTATCTGGACTCTGCTTGGAACTGCAGGCCCTTTCATTTGTTTCTTTGCTGGTTTTAAATTGTGACAAATGTTTAAAAGTGAGGCTGGACGAAGATCTCAGCAGGTAATCAGATAATAATCAGTATCAGATGTTCAATGATGTTTCAGGCTGGTAGGAGATGATTTAGATGATCCAGAGGAGCAGAAGGTTTGGGCGATGCTGATTTGCTGCGCCAGAGTATCAGCATTTATTCATTTTTCTGCATCTGTAACCTCGCGGTAATAAATGTCCCGTTTCTCTGTAAGGCTGATGCAGGTGGCTTTAGATTTAGTCCTAATTCATAAATTTGTGTTTCCCAGATCAGTGCATCTCTACTGAAAGGGGCTCATTTTTATTTCACACAAGTGTGTGGAGGGTCTGAGAGGAATGACAGGAGAGATTCCGACTGGAAACCGTGTTTAATTCTGTTTCTGGCTGCTGTGTTTTTCTGAACTCAGTTTTTAAAATATGTCCTTGAATCTGTTGTTACAAGGCCCTTCCAGAAGAATATCAACTTTATATGAAATGGAATTATTGAAGTAAAATTATTTTATATTGTACATGCGTAGTGCATGTATACATATGTATACCTGTATGTGTGTATGTTTATATTTCTGTGTATATTTGTGTGTGTGTGTGAGAGAGGACATATAAAGTAGTGTGTGACAAAACACTTAAAGTATTTCAAGGAAACGGATTATTAGTCCTCAGTATCATATGAATTCAGTATCTTTTTGAAGAGAGAAGGTGGTGTCAGAGTATCTCTAGTGTACGGCGGTTAAAGGAACCTGTTTTCAAATCATTCCTGAGCCACTGCAGGATCATCACTCTGGTCTGAGGAGTGAAGAGGTTTCAGAGCATAAGGTTTTCTGACTGTGAGCTGTTGTGTGTTTGGGTCGGTCTGTGGTTCTATCCCAGGAGGAGGCTGAGACTGTACAGAAGGTGAAGGAGGAGAAGGAGGAGGAGAAGTTGTCCGCAGTTCCGAAGTGTATTGGGCCGGGCTGCGACAGCGATGCCTTGCCGGAGTCTGTCTACTGCGGTCATCAGTGCATCATCAGACACGCTGCCATGGCGATGCAGACCATCTCCGAACCCAAAACACCTCTGGTCCAGACCAAAACCCCCAAACCCATCCCGCAGGTAAATCAGTCTGAGCCGTCACAGCGCCGAGGTTCTTACCCTCACCATGTGTGTTTTTCCCAGGCTCTGGTCACAACTGTTTCCCAAGCCCATTCAAACAGCAGATGTAGGGACGTGACCATTTTTTCTGACCGTGATCTCAGAGTACGTGGCTCAGAACTGGTTTCTGCGGGTGAGGATCTGCTCACTGTGGTTTGTTTGATTTCAGATCCAGAAGAAGATGTTTCTGGAGAAGCTCTTCAGGAAGAAAATGGTGGAGAAGCCGGTGAAGGAGGAGGGCGGCGGCAGTAAGGAGGTCACAGTGAGCCTGGAGACGGAGGAGCCAATCACAGCTCCTCTACCCAGAGCTGCAGGGGGGCAGGAGTCTCCACTCACTCCCTCAGTCTTTTACAAGTCCAGTATGTATCACTCAGGGTTACACACAAGTCCCAGACACTTCCTCACACACACACACACACACACACACGGCTGCTCAGCCTAAGTTAGGTGAGGGGGGTCTGCTCATCACTCTGGCACAGGTCCAGTTCAACTCTTCCCAAAAACCAGTCAATCAATCAGTTTCACCTAACCCAATCACCCCCCCCCCAAACAGGTAAGTCCAGAGTGTGCCTGATGGTCTCAGGTGAGTTTTCAGAATAATTTGAATGATTCTGTAAAATAAAGAGCACATGACCTGAATACTGGACTGGACCATCTGAAATACTCAGATACGAAAACACTTCTGTTTTAATTCCTCTGACTCTCAGCTCCAGTTTCCCAGACAAAGCCTAAACCAGGACTAAGCAGTGTTTCTAGGGTGATTCTTGCTGCCGAGACTTGGCATAAACCACCTCACACACTTCATTCCATCGCTCTCAGTAACTCACATATTCGTTTCATATAAGCTCCTAAAAAATTAAAAAATTTCTGAGTTCTAATATTCCTAGAAAAAGTTGTCGTAATAGAAGTTGCTGTATATGGGTGAAACAGTCAAACACGGTTGTATTTGATACTGTCGTGGGAACTTGGCATCATGTGTGTGTGTGCACACGCGTGTGATTGCGTGCGTGCGTGCGTGCGTGCATGCATGTGTGTTTTCCTTTGTCCTCCTTCTGACTAGTTAAAGGTCTCTGAGCCTGGAAAACTGCACAAGTGCAGTTTTGTTTTATTGTGTTTTTAGTTTTTGTAGCTGAAATCTGATTGAAAGTCTGAGCACCCCACACCTTTGCTTGTGCAGATTATCTGACCATCACCAAACAGTTTCACATGGGCTCACGTTAACTCTTATATGACTTTAGTGTTCAGACAGTTCCAGCCTGCGGTCTTCAGCCCTTCACACAGGTCTGATGATGCACTGGGACACATCCCGTCCAAACAGCGTGTGACCATAAACCCGTTCAGTTTCCATAGCTCTGCTCAGGATTTATGTGTTTACTGTAGATTATAGAGGTGGGTCTATAGGGGTTATATAGAGAGGCTGTAGAGGGTCCTATTAAGGGAGTGTAGAGAGAATATAGAGGGGTCTGTAGAGGTAATTTAGAGCCAATAGATGTAGGGATAAAAGGAAAAAACGTTTTAGGACCAGTGCTTGCATTTCCCGACTACTTCTGGCCTGCCAAACCTTTTTTGTGTAAACTTAGTAATTTGGACAAAGAAGAAAATCCTTCCTTCGATCAAATTTGGGGTTCCTCTATTAGTAATTTTGACAGATTTCTGGGGCAAACCCGCTAAAAGGTGCTCATACATACACACACACACACACGGTGCTACCTCACATGGAAAGGTGTTCGTATAAACACAGACCTGTTGAGCTCCTTGGGACCTGGGAGACATGGAGCTTCTCCTTTAACAGGTCTAAACACAGGCTGCACACAACAAAATGGTGACAAATCTGTGAAAACACCAATAAAGAAAACATACAACACATTCCTCACTATATAAATAAATGACATGTGAAGGTTCCCCTCCCCAGGGTCAACAGACACACACACACACACACACACACACACACACACACACACACACACACACACACACACACACACACATTCGTGTCAACAACACTGAAGGTTCTCTTCAACAGTCGTTTGAAGTGTGTCCGTCTCAGTCCAACACAGTGTGGTGGTTTTTCCTGCTCCAGAAGTTGCCTGGTTCCAGGTTTATTGGAGCAGGAAAACCCCAAACTATGCAGGACCTCCTGACTGAATTTCTTCAACAGGGGCCAGTAGAGACTGACTGGACTGGAATAGAACATAACTTCTCCTCAACCAGCTGAGCAAATGTAACCACACACACGCACACAAAATGGACAGTGACACCAGTGGGTTATGGACTGAAGAGGGCTAAGACCTTCCAGAGGCTTCAGGCCTGTGTTGTAGGCTTCATGCCTCTGCATGGCCAGGAGCATCTGAGGAACCCACACGCTTTGGCCAGAGCCCCTCCAACAGCCCTTACATTCATATACTGTCCCATCAGTCATGAGGCTTTAGGGAACCGTCCTGCCGGAATTGACGGTTCCAGTCTCAACATACACTGCGTTTAACCAACATGCCGTCCAACACATGGTCTGAAGCATCCAGAAAGACTGCATCCAGATCTGAGGGAGGTTCGACCCCTGCAGGAGTCTGCAGAACTGTAGATCCAGTCGTGTCTCTGTTTACTTTCAGTAGAGATGGTCTGTTTCTGCTATGTGGTTCTGTGTTTGAGGTTGTTTGAGGATCCAGCATTTTCTTTTCTTTGCGATGAATGGTACTAAGTGTGGACAGTTAGGATGTTTCCACCCAGAACTCACACGCACTGAACTCAGCGTGGCCTCAAGTACTGACCCACTGACCCTCAGTCTGCTTTTCAGGACCTTCTAGTCCTGATTTATCAGCAGAAACAGAACTGGAACCAACTGAACCCATGGTGTAAAAAATACTTCCATCAGACACCAACATGCTAATGCTGCCAGTGTGAAAATGTTCTGGAAACAGTGTGGACGGGAAAAAATGTTCTAGAACCAGTGTGAACAGATGAGAATATTCTAGAACCAGTATGCACAGGAAAGAATATTCTAAAACCACGTGAATAGAAGTAGAACGCATATTTGACAGGAGAACATTTTAAAGTTTTATTACTGGAAGGAGTATGTTGTGGGACAGTGTGGGAATAGGATGTTTTAGAATGTTGATTGGGAGGGTGAGGATTCTAGGACACTGTGACTGGGAGGAGAATGTTCTAGAGACTGTAAACGGCTACATTCAGACAGGGGTCACAAGCCCAGTGCTCGGGTGCGTTGATGTTTGCTGGAGAAGGTTGAGTTGTTGTGTTCTGGACCATAAACAGGGTTTGGTTCCTGGACAGGGATTCAGAACACTGTGGAGTTAAAAATCAAAGTAAACTTTGTCATCTCAGTTGTAAACACGTATACGGTGAGACGAGGCTCCGGATTTTACAGAGCACAAAAAAGCGCTTAGAAAACAAATATAAATTTTTAAGTTTTAAACTAGAAGTAAAAATGTGTAAATACATTTATCATCTAGAAATTGTGCAAATGTTGCATCAGCAGTCAAGTGGAAACAGAAAACTGGACTGTAATTAATGTGGCCTCTTATAGTCGCATGAACACAGCACAGCACACAGTGTGAACAATGTGAAATTCTTTCTCTGCATTTAACGCATGCCATGAGTAAAGCAGCAGGCTGCTACTGAGGGTACCGCAGTGGTGGCCCTGGCAATCCTGAGATTCAAACCCTTGGCGGCCCAAACAGGCAGGCCACCAGCTGCCCC
Organism: Hydrocynus forskahlii; assembly: GCA_037974365.1. Classification (NCBI taxonomy): domain Eukaryota; kingdom Metazoa; phylum Chordata; class Actinopteri; order Characiformes; family Alestidae; genus Hydrocynus; species Hydrocynus forskahlii. The sequence goes on along the minus strand of JBBPCX010069416.1, from coordinate 3,305 downwards.
AGCGAAGAGGTCCCAGATCATGTGCTTTACGTGTGCCATTGATCAGCAGCGGTTTGTAAAAAGACAGTGACTCTGAGGCAGTTCTAGTATACTAGTGTTGTAGTGTTTTAGTACAAATGTAACATCGGTATATTTTGTGATTTATATAAAAAGCAAAGGTCAGTCCAGACTTCTGATGTGTTGGGGGCGGGGTTCAGTGATAGTTTGTGGAAAAAAAGGTTCTCACACAGTCCGGGTGTGTTATGATGCTCTAAACCCGCCACTCTGCAGGACCCTGGTAATGTTGGGACTCTGTTCCCATGCACTGGTGTCAAACTAAACCTGACCTCTGATCTGTCTCTTCAAGTACCATTATTGAGGGTGGAAGGATCTTCCCTAGTAAATGTGGGGTTGAGGGTTGACTGAAGCTCTGTCCGAATGAGAGGAGGAACAATTCTTGACAGTTAAAAAAAGTCTGCCCTCACAGTTTGGTTAGTCTGAAGAGCTTTTCTGCTGGACCACAGTCATCTCCTGTGAGTGGTACAGTGTGTTGGGGGTGTGCGGAACTGAATTCCACACTGAATCCGTCCTGACCTTCCCATCTGTCTCCGGCCCACAGATGATGGCATCCTGACCCCAAATCCATCAACGCCACACACTGACTTATTGGAGTTCAGGTTTCGCATCATACCTGCAAACAGTTTAGATTTAGATCTGTTAAAATACATTAGCACTTTGATTATTTGCTCATTTTTTAGAACAAGCCATTCTGGTTGATCAGAAAACTGTATTTTTTATTTCTTCACTCTCACACTGAAGAAGCTCCTAAATCTTAAGAGAGCTCAGTTTCACTCTGCATGTCTGTCTCTTTGATGATGAACCGAAAAACAAACTAAAGACAACTAAAACAAGGCCGCAGCAGGAGGATGAGTGGATGTACGAGTCACGGAAGTCGTGAAGGTGTGGCGGGTTCTCCAGGGGGCGGAGCTGCAGCGGGTTCTCCAGGGGGCAGAGCAGCAGCGGGTTCTCCAGGGGGCGGAGCTGCAGCGGGTTCTCCAGGGGGCGGAGCTGCAGCGGGTTCTCCAGGGGGCGGAGCTGCAGCGGGTTCTCTGGGCAAAGTTGCCCTTTGACCTGAAGATTTCTGGTGGGTGGAAGAGCTCCAGACTCTTGGAGAGCATGGAGGATCTTGGCTGAAGCTCAGAGCAGGCCCCAGGAGGCAGAGTGTTTTTAAGCTTTAGAAGCTCCTGCAGCCTCTCAGCTCTTCTCACCTGCACACACAGCCTCTTGCCTGAGTGTATTTACCTTCTTGAGGGGACTGAAGGTCCAGACAGTGGTAAACCAGGTGGCCTCTGTTTCCCTCTTACAAAACCACATCTTCACCAAAAGTATTTTGATCTGTCAGATGTTCTGTTTGCTGAGGCCGAAGCCTGTTTTTGGTTTTTCTTGCTCACTGTTGGCCAGCGACATTACCCGTTAGCAGCTTTATCCTCTTAGCTGCAGTGCTAAAGCTAAGAAAAAGATTTCTGATTCTAAATGTCACCTAAACTGTAAACTGGACGTTTTGGCGTGCTGTTCCTTTCAGGTGCACAGAAGTAAAGGAGTACATATAGTGGTTCGCAGAAGTTTTTGCACACCTGGTCAAGTGATGTGTGTTAATTTTCTGAGTGAAAAGAAGAGCAGAAAACACACTATGAACATTTAAAAAACATTTTGCGGCACAATTACTGTCAGTTTCTTGATTTACACTAATGGCTAGTTTTCTGTTTTTTATTGTCCATTTCCTATTTATATTACTGAGAGGACAATCAAACAAGTTCCTTTAGGACGTTATAGAGTGAACCACTATAAAAAATTTATTTTAATGTAGTCTTGAACAGTTCTCCAGGCTTCCTGAAGGACTTTCAAAGAAATGAATTCTTCAATCCAGTCCCTGAATGCTTTGTTTCAGAGGAATGTTTTTGTTTGTAAAACCACACAATGACCTACGTGAATCATTCAAGCAGAACAAAGCACATCTAACTTAAGGCCTGATCCAGTGAAGAAACAGGTGCAGATAATTCCAGGTGATCAGGTGGTGTTCAGCATACTGGTGGTGTTGAACGCTGAGTGGTTAGATCACCTTTATCTCGGCTCCTTGTATCTGTAGTCACTTTGCAGCCTATCACAGTAAAACATTTGTTCCCGTTTCTTTCATTAAATCTGAATAGCTACAGTGCAAGAATTTTGCACTAGTGGCATCCAACTGCATTTCACCACTTTATTAGAAACTCGTACCATTGTGCTTTTAATGCACCGGCCACTTTATTAGGAATGCCCACCTTGTTCTTCCACTCTCTGGCAACTTTATTAGAAACACCTTGTGTTTTTCCCCCCTGTCCCTTTATCAGAAACCCCTCTCTTATATCACCTTTGTTCAGGTGTGCAGGTTCAGATTGTGGTCCAGTTTATTAGCCTTGACTGATGACCTATTATAAGATAAGATGACCTTTATTGATCCCCACAGGGGGGATTTAACTTGTTGCAGTAAGTCTATACATGAGACAAAGATTTAAACAAAAATAAGAGCAGTAAGAAAAACAAATTAAAAAAAGGACATGTATACATATATACAAAATATACAATAACAGCACAATACAAAAACAATACAATACACATATACATACTCTGTTTCTGTACATATATGATATACAGGACTTGAGATTTGTGTACTGAAAAGGAAATTATATAAATGACCTAATTGAGTTTATTGTATTGGTAAAACAAGTGTTATTGCACATGAAGCAAAAACGTGACAAAGATGCTAATGCTACATTGAACGATTAAACAGTCTGTAGTTGTGTATAGTGTGGACAGAAAAGGTGAGAGCACTCTACCCTGTGGTGCCCCTGAATTGCAAACCACCACATCAGAGATGCAGTTCTGAAGCCTCACATACTGTGGCCTGTTGGTGAGGTATCAATGGTCCATGCGGTCAGATGGCAGTAAACTCCAACTCCTCCTAGCTTCCTTCAGAGCAGTTCCAGCTGCAGTAGAAAGATGACAGCATCATCTACCCCAATCCCTGGTTGATATGCAAACTGCAAGGGGTCTATCCACCTTCATTATGTGGGAAGTTAGTGCCACCAGTCTGAAGTGGCTGGGCTCCCTGGGGTGCACTATCTTTGGTGCTGGAACCACACTGGAAGTTTTCCACAAGACAGGAAGTCTCCCTAGAGCAGGGGTGCCCAAACCTGCCCAGAGAGGGCTACAGTGGGTGCAGGTTTTCGTTCCAACCAAGCAGGAGGCACACCTGATTCCACCTCTGTAATCAGTTGGTCTTGGTTTTC
>JBBPCX010069415.1:0-11384 GCA_037974365.1 Hydrocynus forskahlii | reverse complement strand
TCCGTAGTATACATAAACACCCACATAGCTAAATTTTCTGTGTGACTTAATAGGCCAGGCCAGTGTGTTGTGTTGTGTAACTGTAGCCGTTTTGACACATGAACTTCAGACAGTGATCAGAGAATCAGGTCTGGACTTCTTTTACACATGTTGGACAGAACAGGAGATTGTCCTTGTCAGTCATGTTCTCACCTACTGAAAATGCTCCAAGTGCTTTAACTGAGGAGTGAGTCTGAGTAGAGCTTGCTGGATCACATACCCAATTTTTAATTTACAGTTGGATCACCTGCTGTTTCTTGAATTTTTTTTAACGATTTAAGTGTCAGCCCTTAGCGACAGAAGTTCTGTGAATCGTCTCTCCAGTCAGACATTTTTAGTGCTGTATTTGTTTTTAAGTTTCAGGCTTATTTATGTAGCACATTATCATACACAATAGGTCATTCAGTGTGTTTTACTGATATCACCTGTAAATGACCTGTTTTCAGAAGTTTACGTTCTTCTGATATCACATCATGGCATGAAAGTCAAGTGGAGGTTCTTGCTAACGAGTAACCACACAAAGGAAGAGCAAACTCAGGTGCCAGATTACAGGAGGATGGCCCTGCCCAGAGATTGTGAGTGCCAAGACGTGAACCAGCAACCACTTAATTAATGTCACACGGCATTAGGTGGGGCTTCACAAGATCTTACTTGTGACTGACGAACCCTAATGCGGCTGGGAAATTTCTAGGGAACAAAACTACTGCTTTATAATTCAAATGCTAACGTGCACTCTCGTAGATTTTTCAGTTCCCTTTTTCGTGAACTGTTCCGTTTCTGACCTTCTTTATTTCTACCTCCCTTCCTATTTGTTTATACCTCCCTACACATCCACAGATCTGCCTTTACTCATTTCTATAATCTGTGCTTTGCTTTTGGCATCTTAATAATAATGAACATTTATGTATGCAATAATAGCAGCTCACAGTTCCCTTGTCCACATTTGTTGGAGGAGTTTATAGGTTTACTCATCCTCTGTTCTGCATAGCATAGACATGGCAAGCAGTAAAAAATAGACTTACTTCATATGCGTGCAGCCAGTATGAAAGCCTACAAAATAATAAAGAGGCCTGCTGTAATTGCTGCATCTACTCTAAAATGTTGCTTTGATAAGTTTATTGGAAGTATTTGAGCAGTTCAGGTTCTTGTTTAGTTCTTTGCCTCTAGTTGGATCAAGATTTGATTAAGGCATCTGCTGGAAAAGACACATGCAGCTGTTGAGATATGCAGGAACAATGATGCTGAGATGATGAAATATTTGTGAGAAGACCGCAGGCCAGTGAGTTCCATAAAACTAGAAAGGAACTGAAAGAGGGTGGAGGTACGGAAAGGGTGAGTATTTTTGTCTGTCCTTACAACTTTATGTATGTACATGGCCTTTATAGGAACGAAAGATGAATTGTTTTATATCAAAATAGCAATTTGAAAGAATGTAATTTCAAATGGCAAAAGATCATTTATAATGGTTTATTGCGTAAATTGATACGGTTTAAACAATAATAATACATTGTTTTGTGAACCATGCATGTTTTCAGTTTAGACTTTTAAAGTTTGGAAATGAATAACATGAAACTTGTGTAGTTTCTCAAACTCCCTATACCCACATACAGCAAAACACCGCCACAGCTAACTGTCAGTCTGGCAGACTGTGTCAAGTAGAAAAAGTAGATATTCTAAATAACGGGTCTGGACATGAATGAACAGCCAATATTTACATTTTAAATCACAGTCATATTATCAGTCAGGAAAATTACTGTTACATTCTCTTCAAAAACTGAAAACACCTGATAATCAAGTCCTGCTTCATGAATATTGCCAGGGACCACCCATTTTCCCCTTTTCAGGTGTTTAAACCACCTTTGTGTCATTTTGTTCGACATCTGTCACTTCCCATTCTGTTTTACACTCTCCCTTCACGCCCTGTTTTTGTTTATGTATACACGTGTTTTCTGTTTATATTTGGATTCTGTCATGCCTTACCTCTGGCTCCACCCTTCAATGTGTTCACCTGTCAGTAATGCTGAATCCTTACAGATATTCCCAGTTAATCACTGTGTAATTATGCCTTTGTTTTAGTTTAGTCTGAAAATAAATACATTTTTGAAACAAAATCACACCCCAATTACTTTTTAACACTCTGCCCCTTCTACCATGAAGCTGGATTTTTTTACAGAAGAAAAGGTGCACATGCATATTAACATGCATATTTATCCTGTCTTTTACATCAAATTGATGCTCCATAGTTTATTTTTAATTTTTTTATCAGAACCTAGTCATCTTTCTTAATTGCATGGATACATTACAAATCAGGTTGACCAGTCAGAGCTTCGTTGTCATGGTAGCAGTCAAAACAAATGGTGACAGAACAGACACCATGGTAGATCACAAATAAACTTCTATGACAAACAGCTTTTTTATTTAAAAAAATGAAAATCTGTGGAGATTCAGAGCTGAAAAGCGGATAATGACACTAATTATCTTTGCGCAACATACAAGGGTGGAGCTGTGGGGCGGTGAATCCTGGCCACCCTATTGGCCACCCCAAGCACTGCATCACAGTCGTTGCTATTTTTTTTCCCTGCACTGCAATGCTTCTACCCAGGCACTTTTGCCGCACGCACACTTTTTTCTGTGGTGTGTGGTTTAGGTGCATTAAATAAACCGGCCAGCCAGGTCATTTTGGGCTGGCACGGAATCCCGTCAGCACCCCCCTGAACAACAACGAGAGGGGCCGGTCTCTGCTCAAAATGCCCGGGCCGATGTCCCAGTCCAGTCCTGGTGCCACCCCAAACATGATCACCGATCCATTCAGGCCACCCCAGTGGCTCTGCCACTGGCAACATAGTGACTATTCTTAACCTTTCAGTTGTCAGAGGGTTTAAAAAATGAATCCGAAGGTTCTGCTTAATTCAAACTCGCATCTGGTCTGAAAAAACTTTTTGATATGAACATTAAGTTGGCCTTAAGTAGGGCTTCACACAGTATTCTCAGAGTGAGCGGGAATTTGTGGTACTGGGGTGGTGGTGGTGGTGGTGGTAGGTTGTGTGTGTGCGTGTTGTGGTTTGAAGATGAATAGTAGATACTACAGAGTTCTGTTTATGAGTGTGTATCAGCGATAGCCTTCATAACTGAGTACAGTCCTTCAGCTGTAGGCTCTTTAAGGAAGATAGTTTAGTGTATTTTTGAGACCTCTTTGGCCATTGTGCTTGTAGTGTAGGGTGTGTGTGTGTGTGTGTATGTGTGTGTGTGTGTGTGTGTGTGTGTGTGTGTGTGTGCGCGCTTTTAAACACACTAGAACAGAAGAACCACCACCATCTTGTGTGTGTGTGTGTGTGTGTGTGTGTGTGTTTAAAAAATGGAAGTCGGCGTTGTGGATAGAACAAATGCAGAAGCATGTTATACATTCTCTGTGTATTATCTGTACACTTATTTCTCACTTGTAGCTCATTGAAGCAAGTGAAGAACTGGTGTGTTTTTCTATAGATGCAATGATACGAATTCAGTTTAAATTTGGTAATGTGCACTAATTTTACAACTTTGTCATGATGTCTAGTAATGCATGAAATGCACACTTGTACCTGTAGATACAGATTTGACTGAGATATTATTAATTGTGTACCTTTTGTAAGTAATCAAGGCCTGTCTAAACATGATTAAATAGCAAAATATAATGGTTAATAAGCAACTGAGTGAAGCTCTGAAACAGTTGTCCTACTTATCTTTCCTACTGATTATTAACCTTATAGCTATTGATTAAAGGAGAATGTCATTGATTCGTTTATTATTTTAAAATATCTGCATAATCATCAAACAAAAAATTGCTGAGAACAGGTTTGTTGTGAAATAGTTCACTGTAATACAACTTACCAACTTAACTGGAACCAGAGTGTCTACAGCACAAGTACAGTCATTTCACTGACCTTCTATTATCTTGCATTTTACATCAAATGACTCGGATATCTGAATTAGCTGTCTGTCCCACGAGCCAGCATTTCTTAAAACTGATATAAGTGTCTGAAATAAAACTGAAATAAGCAGATACTGTTAAGTGTTGACACTGTTTGTGTGTGCGTGCGTGCGCACGTGCATGCATGCTCGCGTGTGTGTGTGTGTGTGTGTGTGTGTGTGCGCGTGCATGCGTATGTGTATGTGCGTGCACACACGCGCATGTGTGTGTGTGTGTATGTGCGCGCGTGTGTTTGCTGATAAGTGTGGGTCAACTAGCTGCCCACTCTGCAAGCCTCCTGATAAGTCCAAAAACAAGCTGGCACTGTGTGTGCTTGTGTGTGTTCATCAGTGAAGGTTTGTATTGTTTTTGTCTCATAAGTAATGGTTCATGAATATTTTGTGTATTTTTTTATTATTTGTACCAGGGCTGCAATAAACAGTTACTTTGATTATTTGCCCGGATGTGGCCTCTAATAGAAAAAAGCTATAAAAATGGCTTTTTGTAGTGAAATAATACAACATAAATGTAGAATAACAGCTCTCTTAACATCTTGTTTGTTACTGAAACAATGAAACAAAGAAGATGTTTTTTGTGACTAACATGTCATTTTTGTTATTGAAATGTCTTCCAATGTAATGTTTTGAGAGTCTTGAGGTCCTTCTCACAATGGGCTTAATTATAAACACATGGAACAGAAAGCACAGCTGCTTTGTTTCATGTATTTATCTTCAGCCTTTCTTAATTTACAGCTGCTGTAATGATACATATTTAGATTAAAAATTAATTATGACAGGGCGAGCTGCTGAATGTTATGTTGTTTTGTAATGGTGTTGTAAGCTCATTCAGACGGATCATTTATGGTGTAAACGGAAGGTCCACAGACAGATACCACAGTTTGGTCTTTCAGAACACTAGCATGGAGGAAAGCTACTATCTACTGACTATTTTGCTGCAGAATCCACATAAAGATGCTTCTTTTAAGATGGTTACAAGCAGATAGCTTGGCCAGACTGGCGTTGTAACATATACTCTGTCCTTTCCGGACTTCGCTTCTTTTTGCATGACAATGCAAGACATTCCTGCTGTAGTGCTCTGACTTGGAAATGCCTAAATACAGTATCGTATAAGAATATTTGATTGCTTACCATTTTCAATTCTCAAAAATCAGTTACTAAGTCTGCTTTCCTGTGTCACATGATTGTTAAAAAGGCATCATTAGAGGAACGCAAACTTCTGACTTAAATAAAGATCATGCTGAGACAGTCCAGGAAAATGAATTATAAAGAACAACCAATCAGATTTCTTATAGTGAATTAATTTAACTATGTAGAAATTATCCAGAATCCCAAACATATCTTCAGCAAACTGAGAAGTCACAGATTAGTGTATCACAACCGTATAAAAGTTTAAAAAAAAAAGAAAAGTGCTAAGACAGTGCTAATCAGTATTAATGTGGTGAAGAAGCCAGTATAGTGGGGCTCTCACAAAAATTTCCCGCATTCAGTCTGAACTCAAAATCAAACACCTCAAAGACATCCGCCACCCATTCTACCGTTAACAGAAACAGAGGCCTCTTAATTAATGAGAGCATTCATTTTAGCAAAAACACATGGCTGTAGGAAAGCATACACTGTTATTCCAATGAAAAAGCTATTTTTGCTGGGAAATGCTAACATATAAAGTGGCTAATGGAAATATTGAATGAACTGTTCAAGAAAAAAAATTAGTTTATAAACCCAGACACTGTTACACTCATATTACACTAATATATATATATATATATATATATTATATGTAACAGTGTCTGAAAAAAAGATAGAAGCACATGCGTCAGTCCTGATCGCAGCCCAGTGTTCTGAATGTTATGCTAAGCAAATGTGTGCTAGTTAAGGTCTTTTATTGTGTACTATAAAAGACCTTAACCAGCACTCTAAACTATCCAGCATCCAGCTGCTCCCTGTATTGCTGTATCCTGCAAGAGATGATTGTAGTATGACAATGCAGCATGGTTAAATCAGTAATGTGATAGTGTTAAAGACATGTCCACATAAGAAATACCCACAGAAATACTCGTTTTAGAACCAGTAGTGCCTCCAGGTCTGCTATTTTCATGGGCACAATAAATTTGAATTTTACTCCCATAGTCAAGGGCTGAAGAGAAGTAAAGCTGAAATAAACCTTGGCTGCTGCCTAGAACTGTGATCGGCCAGGAAACACACAGCACATGAACAACAATAATTTTAGATTTTTAGAATTGTATTTTAGCTTTGTGGATTGGACAGAGATGTAGAAGAGTTTGAGTTTTCATAATAACTTATGAATGTTTTGGACTGTGTTGCACCATAGTCATGTCTAAAATGTGAAAAACTGTTTGGCTTCACATGGTCATTTACATACTTGTGTTTTTTTTCCCACCAAACTTTGGAGTCCAGGAATGTAGCATAAATTATGTGAATGCCATTGTGGTTTAACATGTTTTTGGTTGAGGAGAGATGATTTTTTTTCCTTGTAGCCAAAACCATGGGTTATGTAACCTTGTTAAATGTCACTCCACAGTTTAAGTGTTTAGCCTCCTTACCTCATTTCAACTTTTCCCCAGAGTACATTTTATGTGCATGTATTTTACGGGGGCCACAGTTAAAACGATCAGCATGTGGAATTGGGGTATTCTGCATGCCATCACGTTTTCTATCACCTTAATGGAAGCTCCTTACCTTATTGTTGGATGCACTGTGATAGTTCCTGAGTGAGAGTGGGCTAGTGGGGGTGATATGTCAAAACTATAACACTGTGATACTGAAAGACATTTTCACAGTACACAGCAGCTATCACAATATGTGTTTGATGGAACTGATATGTTCCATCAAACACATATTTGAATATTAAAAACCACATATTCAAATAATAAAAACCAGTCGAATATGAAAAACCAATACCAAAATCTAGAAGTTGAATAATTTTATGCAACATTTCACGTACTGCACTTCACTAAATCCAATTAAACAGAGCCGATATCTTCATGAAACACCAGTCACTCAAACAGTCCAAATTGTATACTTTAAAAATGGTTAAAAGATATTTCTCTCACGCGATGCAAACCATATCCAACTCTTTATTAAGGCAGAGCACACTTGTGGATGTGTTTTAGTACAAAGTGTGACTTACTGTGATCGATAAAACCGAATAAAACTTTATATCTACAATCAGCCATTTTAAATAAATCCAGGGCTGGCATGACAAAGCACATGAACCGCTTTGACAAGTCTGTTCTTCCTTGAAGATCTTTATGTGGTTTGAGGAGGAAAACGTTTTTGTGATGTATTATAACGGAAACGATTCAGAATATTTGGGAGATTATTGACTTTGCTGGCATTGTTAGCCTCATAGATCCAGAGATAAGATAGAAAGGTGTCAGAATATACAGTGCATCACAGTAATAGGGACTCTAGATGTCCTGTCCTGATCAACGGTGCCAGGAGTAGGTGCCAGGAGTAAGTGAAAGTTACATGAACAATATTTCAGGTCTTTCTGGTTGACAAAATGAGTTGAGTGCTAGTAGTTGACAGCTTGCTGTTCAAGTCATTTAAGGAATTCATAGTAAGTGTGTTGTCGTGTTTGTGTTTAATGTGGAAATGATGCATGATTTGAGACAAGTGTATTCTACAGCATCACTTCACATTCATGCGTCAGTACTTCTTAGTTCTTAAACAGGAGTGCTTTTGCATTTATAGCCTACTAATACACACACAGACACATACGCACCTCTAGTTTTTCACATCCTGTTCAACTAGTTCTGCAGTCACACCACAGAAGCCACAGGGTGACCAACTGAAGTGCAGTGACAGAATGTGACGTAACAGCAGAAGGGGGCGTTTCTAGAGGGTTTCTTCTGCTTTTTAACTTTATAACTCACAGACTGAAGGGAAAACCCCAGTCATGCTTCAGTCTCCATCAAGAGATCGACAGGAGATATTCCAGGCATAAAACTAGCTTAAATGTAGCAAGTTATTACAGTTGTTGTAATTATTAGTTCCATGGTTCTATCTAAAACGTTGTCGTGAACTCAGCGCCGTTAGTTGTAGCTGTTTGATGCTGCTGATTTTGATTGGGAGGAGGATTTGGAGCACCTCTGTGCAGGTAAATTATTATTTTATGACATTTCAGGAATGTGGGTTTTATGTCTTGCATTTGAGTGGGTTTGCCCTGCACTGTACACACATGTGGTTGGTTTTAGCTGAATGATGACCTTGGTGGTGGGTTTTAAAGGCATTTGAGAATGACTTGTATAAAGAATTGTGTTTGGTTAATACTTTACTGTTCAGGATTTATACATCATTACATAAAAATGGATGAAGTATCTGTCCAAGTAAATACTGTACCTGGGATAAGATTTTAATCCCAAGGTTTAATGACATGGTTTATTAAAATGGTTCATGTTGCATACATAAAGTTGTTGGGTACAAAACACCACTGATGTGGCCTTGAGCTTGTTAGCCTCTTAATAGCCTTTGTTCCTCTGCACTCACAGATCTGGTATGTGTTTTTGTAATAAAGGGTATGAATTAACCTCCCAGAGGTTTAAGAGATTTAAGGGGATAAAGGAATAGTTCATTCAAAAGGCAGTGCTGCTAAAATTAACTGAGGTAAGTAGTTACCATTAAGCAGGAGTGATTACGCTAATTGTTAATCTTTTGATTGAGCTGTTTATTTCACCTATTTTATCTTACCTAATCAGAAACAGAGACTTCTTTGTCCCCTTTAACTTATTAAAATCTACCCCAAGAGTTCTTCGTACCTTATTCTTCAGGTTTTTCACATTCATTACAACATCATCATTTAATTTCTTTGCATATCTTCTGAATAATAAGACTTAAGTTGTCGACTTTTAAACTGTTAAATGTTAACATTTTTATTTAAAAATATATAAAAAATATATATATATAAAATATATAAAAAATAATTTTAATATGATATTACTTGGTGACCTTTCACTTTCCTCTTGTGAACAATATTAACCTTTTAGTCTGAACTATCCCTTTAATCCTTTATTGCCATGTACTGATGCTATTCATCATTGGCCCTGTTTGCGTGTTTGTTTAAGCTGTTTGTAACATATGTTTTTGAAAGCCCGTATGCTTGTGTTTCTCTGTCTTTCTGTCTGTAGCTCAGAAGTGCACAGGTTTAACCACAGGCAAGCTGAGGTGATGCATGCAAAATCTCTTTGCTGTGGATGGAAATTTCTGGGCACAATCTGGTGCTTGACTTTAAACTGCCCCGTCCATGAGAGTGAAGTGCATCTGATTTACAGTGTTTGTGCACTAGCCTTGCAATTAAAACAAAACAACAAAAATAAAACCCAACCACAAATCACATTTATTATCTCATGCAGAAGGGCAAGGAAGAACTAGATGACTATTTTTCTTCATTGCTGTCTCTTTCTGTTCTTTCTCTTTCTGTCTCTTTTTTCTTTCTGTTTCTGTTCTCTTTTTTTCTCTTGTGTTTTCCTCTTTCGTCTTGGTTTCTTAGTTAGACTTGAAATAACTATTAGAATTCCCTTGAATATAAGGTACTGTCCAAAATAACCTTTTAGTAGTTTTTGGTAAAATACGTAAGTAGTTTACCTATTATAATTGTACTTAAGTACACTGATAATTAGTACGCCTGCTAGTAAACATCTTATGCCATGGTTATTTAAGTAATGACTGCATAAGGACACTAATTGTATTCTTATTAGTAGTAGTCTTACTACTTATATGTAAGCCACTAGTTGTTGCTTATTGTTAGGATCAGTAAGAAACTGCTAGTTCTATTAAGCAAGCAACTTTCTATATTAGTTATAATTAATAAACTAGTTATTATATAAAATAGTTTGTTGTACTCTTTTATGAGTAAATTACCTAAGTTAACTACTATTTGTCATTAATAATAACTAATACAGTACAGTAGGTAAAACCAGAAAATGATTTGAGTACACTAAGTAAATGCATGTGATGTGGTACTTTCCACCGCTACCCACTTGTTTGGTTTGTTGCCGAGTTTCCGCAATCACAGTTTCAATGTGATCCTCCTCTCTCTCGCTCTCTCTCTCTCTCTCTCTCACTCTCAGTTTCTCTCTCAGTGTACACTGATCAGCCATAACATTAAGATCACCTGCCTAATATTGCGCGGATCCCTCTTGTGCTTCCAGCACATCTGGTGGTTTGAGCTCTGAGAAATGTTGACGTCAGGTCAACACCATGAAGTCTTGGTCATGTTCCTAAACATTCCTGACCATTTTTTGCTGTGCCAGGAAAATAAAACTGTCTCTCCCTCCTTGCCCTCCCATAGTGCATCTTGGTTCACACACACACGGCCAGCCTGATTATTTAAAAAAAAGCGTGTTTCAACAGATCAGTTCTGATGCTCGCATGGCCATTGTAAGTACTTTCTGTGGTAGACAGGAGATAGCATGGGTACTCTGTATGGCCTGCAGCTCTGTAGGTCCATACACAGCAAACTGTGAAATACTGAAATTTCTGTCAGAACCAGCTCAAACTTTTTCAGGTTGTGCAACTGTAGATCTCCTGTGGGACCAGACCAGGTGAGCTAGCCTTCACTCTGCATGCATCAGTGAACCTTGGATGCTCATAACCTTGTCACTGGTTCAAAAGTAATCCCTGCTTTGACCACATTTGGTATGTACTGACCACTGTATGCCAGGAACACGAGACAAGAGCTGCTGATTTGGAGATGATCAGACCCAGTCATCTAGACATTAGAATCAGGATTTTTTTTTAAACTTTTTACACCCCTACACCTTCCAGAACTGATTGTTCTCTTGCTGCCTAATATATTTCACTCCACGACAGGTAACGTTGTAATAAGATAATCAAGTGATTTTAATGTTGGCTTACTGATGAATGTCTGTTTGGTTCAAGGCCCAAGATATATATGAAGATCAAGGCAGTTTTAGTCTTGATTGTTACGCAGACAATTAAAATATTTACTGTATTTGTGAGTTTTCTGGTAGATCTTTTTTTTCTGAAGGCAGATGTGGTTTGTTTCATTTCCTGTTGTACTGAGCGCAGGTAGTCCAGATTTATCACAGCTGTCAAGTGTAACAGGGAGGTGAAAAAAAGTGTGATTGTGTGTAGCTTGAGTAAGCGACTTTTATTTAAATGCAGAATACTCACTCACTCATTTTCTTTAACTGCTTAATCCTCACTATTCAAGGGTACCCAGAACATGTCCTGAGGTCAATAGGTGCAAGGCAGGGACTCACCCTGGGCAGAGCACCATTCACTCACACCTATGGCAATTTAGAATCCCCAATATGTAATTCTCTCTCTCTCTCTCTCTCTCACACACACACTCTCTCTCTCTCTCTCTCTCTCTCTCTCTCTCTCTCTCTCTCTCT
>JBBPCX010069414.1:0-11384 GCA_037974365.1 Hydrocynus forskahlii | reverse complement strand
TCTAGACTGTTTTACACTGTTTATATTTACTGAAATCAGAGTTTACTGATCCACTCTGAGTTCTGAGGGTAAACACCGGTTCTAGACTGTTTTACACAGTTTATATTTACTGGAATCAGAATTTACTGATACACTCTGAGGTCTAAAGGTTAAAGTGAATGGAGCGCTTAAACATCCATTCTTGCAAGAATGTGTCTATCAAATGCTGTAACTCAGGTTGTTGCCATTAAAAGAGTTGCCAGCTTTGACTACATTGAGAATGTTCTGGAAAAGCGAATTAGGGTGTGGGGTATATTTAAATATATTCGCCCTTCCCTCAGGTGATGATGAGGTTTCTGTCACCAGGGGCAATGGCAGCAGGCATCTCTGCTCATTACTGTCACCTGTCTATTGAGTGTCAGTGTCGCTGTCGGGTGGGAGCATGTCCTCATGAACGTTTGAGGAAGAGAGAGGTGGATGACTAATAGCTGTTCTTGTAACAGTTTAATGATGACAGAACACACACACTCCTTAGTCTCCAACTGAGAGTACATACACACTTTTCACAAAATAAAATTTAAGGAGAATTTGTTTGATGGGTTGTTAAGAGACTTCCCCAGAGGTTTTGGCGAGGTGAGAACACACTGAAGATCTCAGGGAATCAGATTCCCCTCAACCCCACCCTTGTTGTTTGAGCTCTAAATGGGGTCTAAAGACCTTAAATGGGACATATTTCACTCTTTTTCCCAATTTAACATGTATCTCTTTGCTTTTTAATAATAATAATCATAATAATCATAATAATAATAATCATAATAATAATAAGATTAACTTGGCCACCAGCTGCCCTGCCTCTCGGCCGCTCTCTGGACCCCCTTTCACTGCAGGTTTTCCCCACCAATTTGTGGGCGGCAACTATCCTGAAAGGTCTCCCGGGTTCAAAGATCTTGTGTATTTTCTAGGGGTGTCTTGCATGTTTCACTCATACAAATTGCTCGGTAGATAAGTTGGGGCCGAAACTAATGCTTTTAAAAAGTTGCCCCTAATATAATGTCTCCGGTGTCCACACACCAGCATCTCGAGCCTGGATTCGGGCTGTTCTGGCTCGGACCGACAGGTTCGCTCTTGAACGCTTTGTGCTGAGGTGATATATTGAGCCCAGTCTCATGACTTTTCATGAAGCCATCACGATATACAATCTATTCAAAATACGTGCTGCGATGACGTATTTTCATGTGCACTGCATAACATCACCAGTATCAGCACTAACTGGTGACTGAGGGACAGTAGGAGAGAAATAATGAATTGATTCCTTATCGTTTTTGTTTACAAAGCGGTTGAAACAGGTTGAAAGGCCATGAGATGGGGAAAGTCCCTAACCCTACCCCTATCCCTACCCCTAACCCTACCCCTAACCCTAACCCTGACCCTAACCCTAACCCTAACCCTAACCCTAACCCTGACCCTAACCCTAACCCTAACCTTAACCCTAACACTAACCCTGATCGTAATCCTAACCCTAACCCTGACCCTAACCCTAACCCTGACCCTAACCTTAACGCTAACACTAACCCTGACCGTAATCCTAACCCTAACAGTCACCAGTTACAGCAGATACTGGTGGTGTTATGCACTGTGCATTAAAATACGCCTAAAGTGTGATCGCAGCACATTTTTGAATAGATTTTGTGTTGTGATGGCTACACGAAAAATCGTGAGATCTGGTTGGATATTTTACACGTAATGTACTCTGATTATATCAAAATTTCTTATTGCATGAATTGCAGAGAACGACCCTCCTGTCAACAGTTATATCTGTCCGTTTTTAAACGTGAACTTTCCGTTCACTGAAATTGATCGAAATTAACGTGTTCATTCGAATTTTGTCCATAAAAAGAATAATGAAAAAAAACTAAGAAGAACAGCAGTGTGACTGTGTCAACAGCAATAAAAATATTTTTTCTTAACAAATAAAACTCAAGGCTGCTTAACAATAGCTGAGACGTAGAACCAGAAAGAACGTTTAACAGGCAGTAATCGACAAAGGCAATCAACAAATGAGTCCAAGTTACAAAGAAATTCCTGAATTTATGAAAATCATATCAGAATAACTGAGAATCAAACTGTGGCGAAATTTGAGCTTTTCTGATGCACTGAATAATTTCCTAAAGAATCGAATCTGTCAGGTAAGAGCCCCAGTCATCTGTCTTAGACTGCAGTTTTGAGACACTCCCTCCTATCAGACTGCATAAAATACTCAAAATTAATTGAATTGTAGAAAAAGCTGAGACTTCAATAAGCATCAGATCATTTACAGAAACGTAACTGAATTGAATCATTTGATTCAGATCCGTTCCTTTTGTTTCTGTGTGTTTCAGCAGCATGTCTCGTTCTGACTCACGCAAATGAAATGCAAACACACCCGGGAGCACACAGGCGTCCGCAGCAGTGACACATCTGCATGTGCTCGTACATCTGTTTGTGTGTGTGTGTGTGTGTGTGTGTGTGTGTGTGCATTAGACATTGTGACTGGGTGTTTGACTGTGGTTTCGATGGACCAAGCATACATGTACAAACACACTCATACACACAAACACACACACACACACACATACATACGTGCTCCCTGAGTCTGGCTAATGAAGTACAAACAGCAGAGACTGGAAAAAGAGAGGCGTGGGGAGGAGTCCTGGGTTTGTGTTTGTGTGTGTGTGTGTGTGTGTGTGTTTGTGTGTGTGTGTGTGTGTGTGCACATGCACCCCTCAGGGGACAGCATGCACTGCGGCGCGCGTGTGTGTGTGTGTGCTGCAGACAAAGCCTGGCTGTGAATAAATCACGCTGCAGCAGTTTGCGAGCTGCACAGCACAAAGGTCAAGGACAGCTGAGGAGGTCACAGACACATAAAGGTCAAAGAGGTCATTAAGTCTAGGTCAATGGATTAGACTGACAGGGAGTGGCTATTCATGGGCAACGGCTGGCGGTTTCAGTGAGTGAGTTAGTGTTTGTGTGTGCGTGTGTGTTTGTGTGTGTGTGTGTGTGTGTCTGTGCGCGCGTGTATGTGTGTGTGTGTGTGTATGTGTGTGCATGTGTATGTCCTGTTGATCTCCTCAGGCAGTAGCTGGGAGAGTTTGTAATTAAATCTCCATCAAACACAGTATAGCAGGACTGAATCAGTTGAGCTTTGTCCACTTGCAGCCTGGCTTTACTGCTACTGATGGCTCTCTACTGACCGGATTATTCTAAACTACACACACACACTCACACACACACACACACACACACACACACACACACACGCACACACACACACACACACACCACAGCTTACTCCTATACAGCACAAATATACAGCACTCATCTCAGACAAGGTTACATCCTAAATAGTAATGATTTGATACTATAACTTACTAATGTTCCCCAGTCACTTCACTTCACATCACAATGTAGGTGTTTCTAATAAAGTGGCCAGTGAGTAAAAACACAAGGTAAAGGTTTTAGTCTGTATTCAGATGGTACACTATACCCCTCTACAGATTATCTACAGATGCTCGGATTAACTTTGTAATGTTAGGTTTCAGCTGTGGACTGATTAAGGTTCGGGTTAGATTTAGGCTTTGGAAAATTAAGGTGAATTTACTTTTGTGCATGATGTCCAAACATATTACATTACTTGTTTTCAAATTGTGATGCAGTTCAAAAGTCTTCAATTACAAGAGCCCCTCTCATAGACTCATTTCAATTTCAAAATCCTCCATAAAGATTTATAGGGATTCAAAGAAGAAATCAGGAGATTGGGCAGATAGTGTAAGCAGAGATTGGCCAGACCATCACCCAACTGAATTATTTTGACTGTATTTTTGTGGCCTTGTTAAATAAGATTAAATTCTCTTCTAACACCTCCTGGTACATCACCTCATTTATGTTTCCTTCAGTGATGAGTAATGTCCCAGTACATTTTATGCAGAGATCCAGTCCCAGATGCTGCCACCACCATACTTCACTGTGGGTGTGGTGCTCTATTATCTTAACTTTTCTGGGATTGTATATAGAGGCCTTCCTTCTTAAAGCATTAGAAGATGAATTCAGGATGAATTCTGAAGTATAGTCTAAGAGAAATTTAGCATGGCGCCTGAGCTTCTGGTGCATCAGATTAGTCCATGACCTTTGTACTATTGAAACCGTTGTACTGACCAAGATATTTAAAGTCTTTCCTACCGCTCTGTAGTTTTTTCATACTGTGGTTCCTAAGAAGTTTATGAAGTTCATTCACCATCTGCTTGTCACGTCAAATCTCCCAACCGACGGCACGATATTTTATAATTACACTGCATCTTTGCAGCGTTAATATGTAAAACAAAAATGTCTGAATACTTGTTAACAATCTACAGTGACTACTAAAGTGGCCAGGAATGCAATAAATTCATAGTAAATTATTCAATTGAAAGGTTTTATAACTTATTTTCAGAATTTCTGATTTGTTTTTGTAGTTGTGAGTGTACATATTTCATTAAATTAATGAAGACCCACCCGTTTCCACCCACAGTGAAGAGCAGCAGATCACAACGTTCTGTTCGAGACACCGGTGGGGCCGTACTCACTTCATTCAGCCCTAATCTCTTTTAATCTCCTTGTGCAAATGATATGGCTAATTCCAGCGCACGTTTTATTAGCTCAGTTTGCATAGTGTCTGGCAGCGCGCTCCTGTGGCACATAATCCAATTAGTCCAATAAAACTGCAGGCCTCCGGGAGCCCGAACCGAACAGAATGAGAGTGTGTGGATGAAATGCGGGTAGACAGACTAGGTCCTCAGAGTTTGATCTGCAGTGAGACAGCAGAGAATTTCTGAACCACTGGATATAGAAAGAACATGCACTCTTCGGCCAGATTATTGGAAACATCTTCTTTTTACCTGGTGTGCAGTTAGAGACTGAGGCCCTTCTTACAAACACAGCTAAAGCTGGAGAATCTGTGTCCAAATAAGAATTATCCATGCCTTTATTTCCTGCAAGGCTGACTATTGCAACACTCTCCTCACTGGGATTCCCCAAAAAGTCCATTAAAGCTCCCGCTCATTCAATATGCTGCTGCTAGAGTTCTAACCAAAACCAAGAACAGAGATCACATGACTCAGATCCTTGCACTGACCCCAGTTCCATGTAGAATTGATTTCAAAGCATTACTTATTGTGTACAAGCCACTCGATGGTTTGGGCCCTAAATGCATCTCTGATATGTTTGATGTTAATGATCCTGGTGGGTCTCTTAGATCGGCAGGAGCTGCTCAGCCAGTGGAGAAAAGATCTGAAACTAAACCTGGTGAAATGGTGTTTATCCACTATGCTGTCCAACTAACTGTCCATTAGAATCAGATCTGCGCCGACTAGAGCTTCAAAAAGCGGCTAAAACTGCACCACCTTCTTTTACATAGCGGCACTTCTATCACACTTTTAATCTTCTTTTACCGATATGCAATGAGTTCTTTATTTTTCACTTCCTACTATTTTTATGTTGCCTGATTTGTTCATTCCATTCCTATAAAGTAATGGCCTTTGTGTATGATAATGGGCTGCAGAAATGAACGTGCCTTCTTCAACTACTGGAAGTATTACACTTAGGAACATTTGATCCCAGCATATTTTAAGGGAAGAGGTGTTTGCTATATTAAATCAAATCCAGCTCTAATCCTAATCCTCATAGGTCATTAAATCCAATCCAGCTCTAATCCTAATTCTCATAGGTCAGCTGGTGGTCTAGTGGTTAGGGTGTTCACCCTGCGATCTAGAAGTCGTGGGTTCGATTGCTAAGCACCTCTGAGGTACCCTGAGCAAGGTACCATCCCCCCGGGTGCCGTGTTCCTGGCTGCCTGCTGCTTCACTTGGTGAATGGGTTAAATGGATTAAATACAGAGGAAGAATTTCATGCTGTTCACACTGTGTGCTGTGGTGTGTTTACGTATAACAGTAGGGTCACTTTCACTTGACTTATTTGACTCTTCTCCATGTCCGGATGGACAATTCCAGAGGTAATAAATGTGACTCTTCAAACCTCTCAGGATTTTGGACTTACACTCAACAGCAACTGGCTCATGTGAGTGGCTTTCAGAGCTTCTGAAAGTAAAGACTGTAACAGATTTCTAATGACAACTGTCAAGACAAGATCTAAAGACTGAGAAAAAAGCTCTGAAAGCTTGCAAGTTGATCAGGGGTGCAAAAAGAAAACACCTGCATCACTGCCAAGGACCTACAGGAAGACCGGGCTGTGAGATTAAGAGTGATGTGAAGATTCTGGCTACAATCACCAAAAGTATGTTTGGAGGAAAAAGATAAGATACGATAAGATAAACCTGCATCAGTCCCACTGGTTGTATTGTAAGGGAAGAAAGCGGACAGTTAAGGTAAAAGCAGCAAAACCAATAGAATAAAAACTATAAACACAACAGTATAGTATAAAAAGTACACTATAAAATTAATACAAAAATATAAATACGGACACTGCATTGCAATAAAAGAACTCCTTGATATACATGATGTTGTTTCTACTGTCGATTGATCTTAGGGTTGTGTGGCATACAAACGGGAAGAGTTGAGTGGATAAAGGGAATTTCATTATTCTGACATCACAATAGGGGAGCCGTCCAAATGGCTCATAGATGCATATGATTCCTGACACCAAAAACGGATGGATGTTTGTTTGCGCTTGGAGTGTTTATAGGAACAGTAGAGACGCAAATGGAAATACAAACGGTGAGTTTTGCATAATATGTCCCCTTTAAAATTAGAACAATTTTGGTCTTTTTATTCCTACATAGATGATAGACTGGAATGTACATATGCTAAAGGACACAGAATTGATCTCTCGGATCATCCTGATTATTAAAGCAGTTCAGATTTGTCTGTACTTTTTTCTAATGCTCATATTTTGAAAAAGAATATGATTAATGACCACCCCATGCATTTCATCGGTTATATGTTGTGTTGCTCATCATCTTCTTTGTTCTTTCCTCAGCCTCCACCCCACACCTGCGCCTTTCCTTTGATAATATCCCTGATTTTTGGGTTCCATTTGATCGACCTGTTCAGAGGAAAATGACCCATTTCTAGGAATCCCTCCCTCTACTCCCCCCCCCCCCAGCATTTGGTTCCTGCTATTCTGAGCAGGTAGCTGGAGGCACTTGAGCAGTGATTGAGTCTGAACCCGCAGCGCTGAGTGTGTTCCCTCATTTACTGCTGTGTTTAGGCAGATTCTGTGATTAGTGTAGTTCAGCGTGTAATCAGGCTGAAAGGTGGAGTGTTTGTCGCTGCAATGCAGCCACATAAAAATAAACCAGAAAAACATTTTTTTTACAGTGCCTTGGACGCAGTGCCAAACTGACCAGCTGCGGTCAACAAGCTAAAGTTATTATGTAGGCTATGAAGAGAAAAGAAGAGAAAAGAAAAGAAGGGAACATAACATAACAGAAGAAAAGAGACTGGAAGAGAAGAGAAGAGAATAGAAGAGAAGAGAAGAGGAGAGAATAGGAGGAAAGAAGGGTGACATGACATGAGAATAGCACTGAAGAGATGAAATAATGAGAAAAGTGGATTGAAGAGAAGAGGAGAGAAGAGGGGAGAAGAGAAGGGAAGAGAAGAGAAGAGAAAAGAAGAGAAGAGAAGAGAAGAGGAGAGGAAAGAAAGGTGACATCACATGGGAAGAGTATTGAAGACATTAAATAATTAGAGAAGTGGAACGAAGAGAAGAGGAGAGAAGAGAAGAGAAGAGGAAATAAAGGTGACATGACATAAGAAGAGCACTGAAGACATGAAATAATTAGAGAAGTGGAAAAAAGAGAAGAGAAGAGAAGAGAAGAGAAGAGAAGAGAAG
Organism: Hydrocynus forskahlii; assembly: GCA_037974365.1. Lineage (NCBI taxonomy): Eukaryota > Metazoa > Chordata > Actinopteri > Characiformes > Alestidae > Hydrocynus > Hydrocynus forskahlii. The sequence goes on along the minus strand of JBBPCX010069414.1, from coordinate 3,545 downwards.
AGGAGAGGAGAGAAGAGGAGAGGAGAGAAGAGAGAAGAGAAGAAAAGAGATAAGGAAAGAAGATGTGTTAGGTTTGTAAATCCTCAGGTATTTGGCGTTAAGAGGATTGAGTACTTATGAGATTAGAGATGTTTCAGGAACAGTCAGGTATGAGGGTCGGTACTGTAATGGCTGGTGAGAAAATCATTCAAACTGAATAAAGGTTCTTCGCTCACTTCAAAGACATAAATTACAACCTTGATTTAATCATGTCACTGTGCCCTAGCGCCTCAGGCCTGGCTTCACAACCTTGATCATTAGTCAGCAGAATCACATTAATATGGTATTTAGAAAAAGAATCATTCAAATATGAGAATCACAAACTGAATATGCTAATTTGCCTTAGAACACAAGTGAATATACTGATTTTTCTCTTACAGTACTCAGGTTAGAACCAGCAGCAGCGGTTGTGCTGTTCTGTGCGTTTCCTTCCTACTGATCCAGCAGTGCTCTCTGGGATTTGCAAATACCTGGATATTATTTTGAAACCATTTGTTTGTGCCTGTCTATGGCCTAGAATGTTCTTTTATCTTCATTTTTACAGCTTTCCATCAGATTCGCTTTAAATTAATTTACTGCATGTTACTAGTAATCCAGGCAAAGTTTAAGAGGTTGGAATATTTTAGTGAAGCATGGTTTAATAATAATAATAATAATAATAATAGTAATACATTTTATTTGAAAAGTGCCTTTCAAAACTATCAAGGACACTTCACACAACAAAATGATAAAAAGAACTAGACTGCATTTCTGCAGAGAAAATGCAAAGTGTGCTTGCTTAAATTCCAGAACACAGCATTAGTATTAGCGTTAGCATTAACATTAACATAGCATTAGCATTAACGTAGCATTAGCATAAACATAGCATTAGCATAGCAGTAGCATTATCATTGCAATATAATGTGTCCCAATAGAAGAAGAATAAGAAACTTTCAGGGTCCATACAGTGACCAAACCTTATGAAACTTCATATGAGACCTTAGGCCATGCACCCACAGACACACCTGCTTAAACGGAACAATATGGCCAAAAGTATGGGGATGTCATACAAAACACATACAAAAAGACAACAGTATTGGCACATTAATGCAATGCTAATGCTATTCTAATGCTATGTTTATGCTAATGATATGATTATGCTAATGCTATACTAATGCTAACGCTAATGCTGATGCTAATGCTGATGCTAATGCTAACGCTAATGCTAACACTAATGCTGTGTTCTGCATTTGAGCAAGCACACTTTGCATTTTCTCTGCGGAAATGCAGTCTAGTTATTATTATTATTATTATTATTGTTGTTGTTGTTGTTGTTGTTTTTGTTGTTGTTGTTGTTGTTATTATTATTAAATCTAGACTCAAAATAGCTAATTCAACATAATCTTGTCCAGTCTACCATATTATTTTGTATTGTTTTATGTAGATTCTGTAAAATGTTTGCTATTATTCTTTTTAGTGTGCCTGCTTAAACTAATTATTATAACAATACATTTTATTTATAGTGCCCTTTTCATCACAAGATCTCATGCATTAAAAAATAGAAAGATTATTAAACAGCAAAGAAAGAAAACATCTAAGAAGGGGAACCAGAGGTCTTGCCAAACAGAAATGTCCTTATACCACTGAACCACAGATCCTTGTAATTAAATCAGTATACAAGGCCGAGGCCAGTTCTATTATAGTCTTGAGTGCTTTCAAGAACCAGATTGTGGGATCAAGATTCTCTTGTTTTTTTCATGAGGTCCATAAAAGAAGATAAATATCTTTATCACCACAGTCTGGAACATATAGAACATAATCCCACTAGACTGAGCCCTAGCAAAGCCATGAATTGGCTATTAGCCATGGCTTAAGCGACTATCCATCACTAAACACACTGTAGCTCCAAGGAAGTCTTTAAATAGAAAGAGTTGGAAGCTCTTCCATCACCTTGTTCTCATCTTTTTCTCACTGTGCTAGAGCACAACCCCAGGGGCGTCGAAAGAGTGAGTATACGGCTCACTTTAGCATGAAAAGACGATCTGTTTGGCCATAGGTGTCTGAGAAAATGAGTAGTCAACAAATCACGTTGAGGTTCATCCTCACTCCAAGTCGTACTAGAAACACTAAAGGCACTTTTCCACAGGTCTACAGGAACCGTTCTGTATCTAAACTGTACTGTGATGGTACTGAAGTTGTATCAGGTTTTAGTGTTCCAGTGTATCTCAGAGTTTCTGACTCAATTCTCTCCAAGTTTATGTCCTGTCGTCCCAAAACCGCGTCCACGGAGTCAAACTGGCGGTAAGTTTTTTCTGTCAGAGCCACTTTTGTTATTGTGGTCTTTTATTATTTATAGTCTTGTTTTAGTTTTTATTTTTTTCTCTGCATTCTTTATCCATGTGATGAAAACTGAACCCAGATCACTTGTTAGTGATGTCCTGAATCACCTTCATGTTTCTAACAGCGTTAAAGATAAGTTTGTTGGTGTAATAGAAAACTCCCACTGAAATTTATCTTCAGCCTAAACAGACAGTCGTATTTGTACTTTGTCGATGTCTCAGTTGTTAGTTTGGATCTCCAATGTTGTTGTTTAGCACAGGAAAAAAAACAGTGGTCTCTTTCCATTTTGTGATGAAACATTTTAACCAATCAGAAAGCAGGGATGCAGTCGGCTCGGCTGTGGCCCACTTTCAGCCCTGCTGTTGAGCAGCTTGGGTTCGGCTGGGGTTCAGGTCTCTTTATTTTTGATGGAAAAGAAATTGCTCACAGTACAAAGTGGCTCCCTGTGCCAGTGGTAGAGCGCCGTTAGTGCCTCTTTGTGACGACTTCACTTTAATGTTCAAAATGTACAGCTCACAGTTTAGCAGAGATCAACGCCAGCCATCAGGATTAAGTGGGAACTGCAGCAGAGGATGAAAGCGTGATGACACACTAGTGACCTGATCTGCTCATAATGAGACCTGGCAGGTGATGCTCGGTCAGAATAGACTGCAAAATAATAAAAAATACAGCGTTAAACTTAATGCAAGGGTTTGCAAGTCTATTTATTTGATTCACGTCTGTTTATGGTATGTCCATATCTTGTTTCAAACACATTTTAGATGCTTCTCAAATATGCTGCTCTTAACCAGAAATGCCCAAACCTTATATCTCGGGTAACGTTTGGCTGAAGAGGCAATATATGTTGAAAATAACTATTTTTTTAAATGACTTAAAAAGGTGATACATTTCATTACAATTGAACGAAACTGGTGTGTTCCTCAATGAAATGACGACAGTCCGTTTTGGTCACAGCTTCCTGACGTCCTCTGTGTCTCCAGGTATAAACTGACTGAATGCAAAGACTTCGTAACAACTTTCTGAAGGTGGGAAATTCCACCAGCCAGGAGTGTGAGAAACTCTTTATTAGCATAAAACAGATCTGGCCGATGTCAGCAGAAATCATATCTGGCCAGCAAACACACACACACACACACACAAGCAGAAGGCCGTGAGCTGGGGGAAGGGGGTGGGGATGTATTTGGGGG
>JBBPCX010069413.1:0-11384 GCA_037974365.1 Hydrocynus forskahlii | reverse complement strand
GGTCCCTCAGTTCCAGTGAAAGGAACTCTGAATGCTTCTACATACCAAGAGATTTTGGACAATTTCGTGCTCCAAACATAAACAGTTTGGGGATGGCCCCTTCCTGTTCCAACAAGACTGTGCAGCAGTGCACAAAGCAAGGTCTGTAAAGACATGGATGAGTCCTGACCTCAACCCGATAGAACACCTTTGGAATGAATTAGAGCGGAGACTGCGAGCCAGGCCTTCTCGTCCTACATCAGTGTCTAAACCCTATGGATTAAGAATGGGATGTCACTTAAGTTCATATGCGTGCAAAGGCAGGTGAGCGAATATAATATATATTTATACATATGCAAAATAACAATGTGTTCCATCTTAACCTTCACAACCAGAACTTGTTTTGTTACATTCAGGTTTCAAAAAGGAAGTTTTTTTTCTTCAAATGCATCTTTATAAGAGCAGAGCAGCAAAAAGCCCTGATTTATTTAGCAGAGATGCACTCATTATGCGCTTCTTTGGGAGGACATCTGCGCCTCCCTGAGTTTAGAAAGTTTGGCTTCATTCCCCTTCAGATCCTATTGTCGTCTCAGGAGCTCTGCAGAGGCCTAAAAGCAAACAGCCGGGATGCACCTGAGAGTAGCGCTGCTGATTAATAATTAAGGGCCGTGGGGCTGGCGTGCGTGTGTGTGTGGGACAGGAGATTACTCACTGCTGAACTAAAGCTACGGCGGACATCGCATTCAAACGCAGGAGAACAAGGTTACATCATCCCTCCTCCATTAAACAAAGGCAAGTTTATCCGAACTACAAAAAAAAAAAACAACAAAACTTTCCCCTGGCTGGACTCGACCTGGGTGCAACAGTGCAAGATGACATCATTTACTATTTTCAGCAGCTCTAATGGGGGGGTAGAGGGGTTGTAATTCAGTGCACAGTGAGCAGGACCCTATGGACTGCAGAGGAATTCAAACATGGAACTGGAATTTCCATACAAATAAGGAACCTGAAACACGCATCAAATAGACCTTTATACTTGGGACCAAATGTGTTCTTTCAGAGCTGCTGTTGATAAACTGTTCAAGCATTTATAAAAATATTTGTTTACCTTGTAATGCTTTCTTTAGATATTTATGTAAATTTTACAACTATTTCCAACGTGATTGACTACCTGGCATTTACCGCACAAACACACACACACACACACACACACACACACACACACACACACACACAAAGAGCGATACAGATGTCAGATGTGAGTATCTGCTAGTAGCTACCAGAGATCAGCAGTAGATGCTGCATTTAAATGACGATATGAAGACATTCTACAGCATTTCAGTCAGTCTTCAAGCTTGAAAATAGCCCCTTCCTGTCAAAGTAGCTTTTTCATAACAGTAAAGGATGTTTAGGCTCTAGTGTCCATTAATGGATACATCAGTGCATTTCTCGACCAGTCCATGCAACAGAATGCACGTGAATGGCCGTACAGTTAGATTGGGTGTAGTATAGCCTGCACCACTAGCTATTGTAGCACAGTAATTTTATAGGGGAAGGAAAAAAACATTCTTAGCTTTCATTCTTAACCACATGGTTGTATTTCAGTGGGATAACACATGTTCACAATGGAACGGGGCTTATCTGTTGTGTTATTTTCCACTAATGAAGAACCCTAGTCTTTGGGTTTAGCAGAAAAACTGATTTCCTCAGTTTTACTGCACTACAGTCCTGCCGCACCATAGCGCCCACTACTGGACTGATTAGTCAACCAGTCTACGCAAACCACAAATTTGACTAATACATTCTAAATGCTAAGGGTTAACATACGAGTTCATTTCAGCTGCACTGTAATTGCCTGACAGGGGCAATACTCCAGCATAACTCTCATTGATAGGACTGAGTGTACTTAGTCAAATCTGTTCTCAACAAATATAATCAGTCTAAAACCGGTGTTTGTTCTCCTACACGCTCGCCGTTTACTGCTCTTTCTCCTGGCTGCTCTCCGGACCCCTCCCTCTGCTGGTTGTCCCCACCCACTTGGGGGTGGAGACTATCCTGAAAGTTCTCCCGGTTTCAAAGATCTTGTGTTTTTTTTCGTAGGTTTCTAAGACCTAAAATAAAAGAAATATGGTCATTTTGTTCTTTATGCGCAGTTGCATGTGAACAAACAGAGATAGAAATCTTCAGATCCAAAAAGAGTGTAAAGTTTTATACTCCCCAGACCTGTGTTGTTTGTGTGAAGCGAGAGCCTCCATCAAAATTACTGCAGCTCTGACTCCCCAATCATCTGCGGCTCCTGCCTTTAATTCCGCTCCTCCTGCCCTCAGCGGCCCTAACGTTTTCCTCCCGAGCGTCATTAGCCAAGTTAAAATCGGCACGAGGGAGGCGGATTAAACTGAGCAGAAAATGAGACGGTTCGGACTGTATCACGGACTTCTACCCTCTCTTCCTCGGCTCCATCTTGACTCCTCGGCTCTCTCACGCTTACATAAACCTTTGCTGTCCGGAGAGGAGCCTTTAACAAGAGCATGGGGCACTTCAAGAAGTTTTCTTGAAGGTTTCATTTCACACGAATGCTATCTTCAAAACCATAACGAGGCCGAGGTGGGAAAATTTCAGAAGTAGCTTCAAAAGATGACTTGATCCACTGCTCATCTTGAGCTGCTGTTGCCTACATTTCTAAGAAATTACAGAGACATGTACCAAGAGTGTAAAATATCACCATCAGTCTTGCTGAAAACCTACAGCAGTTGAATCGCAGTTGAATCAAGGGCTACATTACTCAGTATTGGCAGATTTTAGACAGAAAAGTGTAGGCAATTCTAAACAACACTGAAAAATGTTTTAAGCAATGAACACTTACAAAGAATGTTCATTTTCCAGTGTTACACTTCTGTTCTAGAGTCCTTTAAAACTACAACGCAAGTAAAACAATACAGACCTCACAGCTAATTTCCTAAAGCACTACAAACTATCCTAAAGCACTACAAACAAAATATGTTTTTTAGGAGCCTTTTTCATATAGAGATAGAGAGAGAGAGAGAGAGAGAGAGAGAGAGAGAGAGAGAGAGAGATATGCTGGAGATATTAAATTGATGTTAAAATGAATGGGCAACAAAGTCTTAGTTAAGTTTCAGACTGTTGGCTGCTGCAGCATCTTTGTATTTCTATCCTCGATCATTTCACGTTCTGTACACTCACACACACAGCCTGATTAATTTCCCCTATTAATTACACTCAGCGGAAATTTTGGAGGATGCAGCCGTTCTATAAAGTCCGGTCACATTTGCCTCAGCTGCTATAATTATGGTCATAAATAACCGCTCAGGTGTTTGCCCGTGTTCTGCAGCCAGTGCTGAGAGTTACAATGAGAGAGGGACTTTCTGTGCAGCCAAAACATTTAGAAAAATGCCGCCTGTGAATGTAAAAGCCATTACAAAAGCAACAACATGTAAATTTCCTCCCAAACTCGCAAGTACAAATGGCAGAAGAAAAGGGAAACTCTTCCAGCTCCATATGTGCTGACTTGGACCAATCTGCTGATTCTTTCCCCGCTCCTTTTCACACTTTTGCGGCTCCATAAAAAGGCCCAGCTCACCTGGGTGGCGAGATAAGTCAGCAAACGTGCACAGTTCTCACTCAAAGGGCCTTCCCAGCACAATCGACCCGTGGCATCCTGCAGCCAAGGTCTCGGCATCTCCAGGCAAACTCAAAGCCTTTCAGTGTTCTGCTAGCTTTGCTAGGGTCTTTCTGCCACCCCTGTCACCCTCCACTTACCCTTTTTAGAGGGAGAACAGTAAGGCCAAACATCTACTTTGCTGCACATTCATAGCAACTTTAGTCAATTGGGAAAAACATGCTTGTTGTCTAAAGTTTACTTCTTTAGTTTTAGGGCTGGTAAGTAATGGAAGATTCTGGCTACGACTACATGCCTTAACCATCTCAAACTTGTTATGTAATCTCTAACACACTTGCTTCTGTGGTTTCTGACACTGTATGACACACTGTTATCTGTAAACATGGACTAAAGCACTTAGCATGGCTAAAGATAGTAAACAGTAGCCGCAGTGATCTTAAAGCCCAAGTACTTTAGTCCATGTGTATAGATAACAGTGTGGTATATAAGGTCAGAAACCACAAATGCAAGTCTATTAGTGATTACTGAACACCTCCACTAGGTTTAAAGTAAGTGTGTGAGGTATGCATTTGGCTATGGTGCTAATATGCTCCAATGAAACAAAGCAATCTTCGCTGCACCTACATTTTACTTTAACTCTGTCTACTACCAATACGGGCACCATTATGTCCAGTCACTTGACTGGTTATCATTTTTCATTTACTTATTGTGGTATCTAGGATGCTAAATGTCATGTGCAGTAAGAATATGTTTTCAGTGCAACATCATATGCTCATGAGCAACAACAGTATATGTATATATGGTGCAATATTAAACTTCTGGTAGTTTTTTCCAACTGCCTTACACTGTAATCTTGTGATACGTATGTCTGGTGCAATATTATCCATCCTGTAAGTTTACAACAAACTTACCACTTAATGTCACACTCCCGTATTGTCTACCTACTGGACTGTCTCAGATTCACATCCCACTCACATTACTGTTACACTGCTGTATTGTCTTTTTATTGTACTGTTTCTGTCTATCCTTGCACTTTTTTCAATGCTATAACCGCCTACTGTGCAGTAATCATACTTATGGTGCAAGTCTCATCATTTAGAAGGTTTGTGTAGTGTCCACACTGGTCGTCTGTCTATTGTCTACTGTCTTTTGTAACCTGCACTCAGTTGACTGTTGAATGTTACATGTCGCACCGTGGTCCATGGAAAAACATTCTCATCTCACTATGTACGTGCACACAGCTGCTGATGACAATAAAGAAACCTTGAACCTTGAACCTGGAATACTGTCGCTTTAAGCTGAACACCCAGACAAAGTGAAGTTTCTGAATGGCTGTATTAGGAGCTGAAGCGGCAGTTTGTTGGGGCAGGAACTCCAGCGCTGTCTTTTGTTTCAGCATGGCTGCAGAACCCCAAACTCACTGAGGTGGACATTCTCCAAAGCATTTATATATAAATGTGTGTGTGTGAGTGCGCGTGTGTGAGTGTGTGTGTGCGTGTGTGTGACAGAAAAGAAAATGAAAAACCCTGCAATGCTGACTGAGGCTCCTTTGAGATCACTGAAGTATAAAACAGAATGGTTTTAACCCTTAGAAGTCTTGAGAGTTTTCAGTGTTTTGTTGTACCATTCCAAGTTATTTACAGACTACACAGTTAATGACAGCATAAACTGCATTTACATTCATTTTACATTCTGTGGCCTCTTTTGGACATAATTCTTCTATTTAAGACACAAAAGTCTAAAGCTGTTGTCTCTTTGCTTTGCTATTTAAATGTAATTACATGCTTATTACATAATTATTACAAAGGCAGGAAGGAGTTTTATGAGGAGAACATGGTGATAAGAGGAAAACAGATCAGTCTTTCTCTTTGCATGGCTCTGAGTAGTTTAAAAAACAATTTTAGGCAATGTCTGGGCTAAATCTACTTTAGTGATGGGAAGTTTGATTCAGTTTACTGAACTGGGTCTTTCAAACTGTTCATTTCAAAAAACCAAATGTACAACCTGACCACTTCATTTCAGAGATGTTTCGTAAGTAACCATGGTTAAGCTTTGCTTATTTTATTTCAAAGGACGAGTTTAATTGAGATTGTCTCTGTGACTCTGTAACAAACAGCAAATTTCCATTTAAATCCAGTCATTCAACAAGATAAATTCTCATTTTTCTGATGCTAGTTAAACATCTAAGCTTTATTCCATTCTGAAGTTCAAACAAGTGCTAAATTCACCATCGATCTGCTCTCTATGTTCAACACAGTCATTACGGTTTCTACTGTTTGGTCTAAATTTAGTTCAAAGTAGTGTCTGTTTTAAGTTTATGTCCAGCTAGTTAGAGCTGAAGCCCAATCACATATATGTGAGTGGGGGTGGGTGGAAGGGGTCTGTATAAGGGTGGTGTGCGAGGGAGGAATATGTGTCTGGGGGTGGGCGGAAGGGGTGTATGTGAGGGTGGCACTGCACATAAGTGACGCTTGACTGTTCTGAAGTAGCACAGACTGTAAATATATAAACTCTGCCTGGGAAAGACTTACTCATGATTGTAAATATTTTTATATGGTTCTATTTCACACATTATTTCAACATATTATAATACTCTTGTGTGTGTAAGCTGAAGATTTCCAAAAGCTTTAATATGTATGTTTATAGATTTTTACAGTAAAAAGAGAGAAATCGTTCTTTTTGGATTTTTAGATTATTTTGGGGGTTTTTTTTGGTCATGTATGTCCAAATAATTCAATAAAAAACAAAAAAAAAGATATTTTGTCACATTGACTGGGTTGTGTTGAAAAAAGGATATGAGACACCTGTACATTACACAGACTTTGAATACTAGAAAAGAAAAAATAATGCATGAACAGGAAAGATACCCAGGGTTAATTTAACCACATACTGCTATTTTATTTAAAGGATCTTTATACTGTTCCCATCGTTTTTAGTGTTGGATGTTGAAATGGTATTAAATTTGTTAACTGAATTGTTTCGGATGGAAAGTTTAGGACTTGTTACCTACAACGTCAGTCCTGAAAGGTTCAGGTCTACACTTCTGACTTCTTTTTTCCATATCAACTGCTTGACTAGGCCTCTAAACCTTTGGGGGTCTACGAGGGTTGAGGCTGAAGGAAAAGAAGTGGAGAATTACTACCAGTTGTGGAATAAAAACGTGATTTTAAGAAATGAGCGTTGGGGATTCAGGTCTGGTCTGGACATTTCAGGAGTGTCGTAAAGAAAAAAAATCTGCGTCTAGACGCCTTCCCAACATTTCCCGTGTGGGTCGTGTGTGTGGGATCGGGCGTTCTTCAGCTGCTGCGGGAGTCACATTTCATTGTAAAATCACAACCAGCGGCAGCGTCAGCTGACAAACGGAAAAGCCAGATGCCCTTCTGACTTCAACACACACACACACACGCTCACTCTTCTACACACTCTCTCAGGTTACCCGCTGATCCCCAATGCGTGGGAAAACTGAAGTGGGAACATTTTTGTGCAGAAAATGACTAATGTTTTACACTGACATTCTGGTGAATGGAAATAAAAGACTTCAGCATTTGTCATCTTAACCCACTGGGGTCCAGGAACGAAGAACAAAAAAGTCAGTGTGAATGGAGAATCGTAACGCATTCTCTTTCTGTGTGAAACACACCATCACACTAGATGGTCTCTAGCTAGCTAAGTGTCTCCATGGTAGAAGGATGAGGTGAACTGTAGTATTTTTGGTTAACCCTTTTTTAACTGCCGACCAACACTGCAGGTCAATGACGATTCAAGATTACAGCTGATATGCCACCATCTTTACACATAAGAGTTTTATATTTATATTATTTTTCCATTTAACAGTGACAAAATAACACTGAACTCAGGCTGCGTCCAAAAAGCTGACGCACCAACTGATGGATGGAGCGTCGTGCAGGACACTCAAGAGCACAACACACACAACAAAGAAACACAGACTCACCATTTGACAAGCAACGCTATAAAACAAATCTTTACATTTTGCACTATTGAGCCACCTGACACGCATCGAAGTAAAACCAGTGAATAACACTGCCAATCTGTTATAGACCTTTATAAATGTCTTTTATGGAGTATTTATCGCCTTCCCCTATTCATTCATAGCTACTATGTCACTGTAACCATCGCCTGTACTGTAACCACAGCTTGTACTGTTGTACAATAAACAATCATCTTGTCGATTGAGTAAAAGTCAAATGAGTGACACCAGCATCAAGGTTAACGTCGTCTCACTGATGAGGAGATGTTTAGCTGCTCTGCTGTCAGGTGACGCAACCGGAGCGAATACAAGAACAACTCACATTATAAAGTAACAGACTCTCGAATTTTAGTGCGGAACGAGTAAAAAAACTGGTAGAACTTGGTGTTAGGTACAACACGGTCCAGCTCAGTAGAACCTGGAAGCTTAATGTCATGTAGAACCCATAAATAAACACCTTTGCACTTTCTCATTATATAGAATGGGATGTTTGTTACTGTTCTGTCAAGTGTATCCCACTTAGCGACAGTAGCTACAAACCCCGGATAAGCCAATTTGACATTTGAATGGGGGACAACATAACCTCTTCCATTTTGAAGCTGGCTTGATTTCGGGTTTCCTTTGCGGCTTTGAAGAGGTCGGATGTATTTTAGAGGTTCAAAGACTGGAGCTTCACCAGAGAGACACTAATCTCCCTTAATCATAACATTAACTTCAGCTGCCAACACACGTGCCAACAAATTCAACCCGTCTCAAATCGCCCGGCATATGCTGTCGGGATACGGATACAGCCGTCCACTTTTAAACCAGTGACCTACGTACGTCGCTTCTGTCCACGTCTAATCCAATCCAAAGCAAGAAACGCGCCATCCGTTCAGGCCGGCTCTGTTAAAACTTGGACAAGTAGATTTAGAAGGGACTTCATTACACTTCCATCAAAGCACTTAATGCAAATGAATTCAGCGAGTCTGCTAGTTCATCGCTAATGGTGCTCCTCATCACGCAGCAGCCAGGCCGCATGCTAATAACCCAGCGGCAGATTTCACACACACACACACACACACACACACACACACACACACACACCCCTCCGGCCTCCTCGTGACAATGCAATTACATCAGTCTGTTCCTTCTATAGGATCCTCCATTACAGGCTCTAATAGTGGTCCAAACAGACACTCAAACTGGGCCAGTGGCCCATAATACCTACTGCACATAAAATGATTTACAGCCATATGCGAAAGTATATACATCCCTAAACAAATCACGTTTTATTTCTTTTCCTGAAAATTTTAGAGCAAAAGAATATTAAATAGGCCAACCCTAACACTAAGCCAAATTACAAGCCAAATCAGTTTTTGCCAAATTAGTTTTTGACTTTTTTCCAATGTTAGAACAACGAATTGTGGTGGCTTGTAGAGCAGTGATCACCGATCCTGGTTCTAGAGATCCACCTTCCTGAGAAGCCACAATCTGCAACACATGTTCTGACAATCTGCAGCACAACTTCCTCTGAAGTCCCTGATTGGCTGGAGCATTAGGTTATTATTTACACTTTTTTATAGTTGGTCAAAAACATGATTTGACCAGGGATGCCACATTGTTTTATTTTTGGACATAATCTGTGCATCCAAATGTCAAGATGAATGTGCCGATAGATATGATAAAAAAATCTGGTCACATTAACTTATAATGAAATGTACATTTGCACTTTTGAGGATTCATTTACAAACCAATGATATACATTATTTGTATAATGATATAATGTATCTGTATAGTATTTATAACATATTTTCACATTATGTATTTACACATTCATAGTATATTTGCACATTTACATAGTTAGCAGCAGATGATGCACCTCTGTTTCAGTACCATCAGCACTTGTAGTAATAGCAACAAAACCATATAGGACCATGCAGACTCAAAAAGGCATCTGAAGGCATTAGCGGTTCTCTCCATGGTTAAATGTTTTTGATCTATAATGGAGAAATTGCCTTTGGTTCTTCCAAGAGCCTTTTTCAGGCTCTTTTTATAGTAGCCATACAATGCAATTTCATTCAGTTGAGTCCTGAAATTTTCAGTCATTTTTATTTTATTTATTTATTTTCTGGTTGTGGATTACATTGATAAAAATATCTGAAGTGAAATGGCCTATGGTGGGACAGCTAAAGTGGGTTAAAATAGTTCTATAAAACACCAAAAAGGGATAGACTCATGCTGAATCAAGTCAAAGAAGTCATTTTACAGAGTAGTACAGTTAGCTAGTTAGCTACGTACAATATCATTGTAGTATCACTTTCAGTTTTTGTTTACTCAACATTTTTCAACTTTTGGTTTCTTTATCCTTCATTTCCATGTCTACGACTGAAATAGCCTAGAAACTAAAGTACTCAAAATGTATCTCTCACTGTTTATGTTGGGCTGTAAAAGTGTAAGAGATACGAGAAACCGGAGCCCAATATATCTTCTTTAAAAAATGCGTTTCTCTCAATGTGAAAAGCAACGATTCTCTAAAGGTGAAGTGGTGGAATTTAATCCTGCTGTTCTGTTACAGAGAAGATCCCTCAAGGCAGCAGTTTGTGACATATTTAATGATGGCTGTTGTGCCCTCAACCAAAACATTTAACCTTAAAATTCTCCAGGGTTTTCATCTTTACTGCCTCCCAAAGGACACGCTTGTAAATCATCGTTACTGCAATGAAACCTCATTTCTCTATAATGGTCATGTTACAGGAGAAGGAAATAAATTAATAAATGTAAAAAACTCTTAATTTTAATGTTTACAAATGTAATGAGCTGTAATTCTCATTCTGTTGAAATTCTCATTCTACTGAAATTCTGTTCTCAAGTAACTGACACAGCATAAGGAATAGTTTATCTTTTAAAGTGAATAAAAATTACAGTTAGAAAAATATCATATAGATTTGTTTTTCATATATTACAAGTCTCTATTTTGTTACTATTATCTTTTTGATAACTAAGAAACGCAATTTTGATCTGTTTTAGAGGTCCTCGGTTCATCCTTTAAATCTAATGGACTGATAAGTTTAAGTTTCTCCTCTGGTCCAACATTCTGGTCCAACATGTGCAATTGTTGTTCTTTTTTTCTCATACGTGTATAGATATTATATACACATTATATACACATATATTTGCATTCATATAAAAATGTTTATATTTATATTTTTTGTATTCATTGTAAAGTGTACTTTTTATTGTATCTTGTTGTGTTGTATAGCTTTTAATCAATTGTTCTTGCTGCTCTTACCTTTGTTCTGTCCACTTTCTGTCATAGCAATGCAAATTTCCCACTTGTGGGACTAATAAAGGTTTATCTTATCTTATCTAACGAATGAATAATTTTAAAAAATAAATTTAAAAAATGGGAATTAAGCTTGACTAGTCTGTCCTGGTGCAGAAAGGAGTGAAAGAGCTCCACTGAGTGATTTTCTCTTGCGTTTTCTTTATGAAGGATATAAGAGGCAGAACAGGTACATGTCTGCTGAAATAATGTGCTAGAGCTGGCTGTTGTCCCTCAGGTCCTTTAGAAGAAAAAAGAGCCCCCTGAGACTCGTCACCACGGGCCAAGTTTGATCGGAGGTCAGTCGGGAAAACCTGCTTCAGTTCTGCCCGAGACCCCCTCAGAGATTTACACACCAGACTGAAAGAAAGAGAGAGAGAGAGAGAGAGAGAGAGAGATAGAGAGAGAGAGAGAGAGAGATAGAGAGAGAGAGATAGAGAGAGAGAGAGAGAGAGAGAGAGAGAGAGAGAGAGAGA
>JBBPCX010069412.1:0-11386 GCA_037974365.1 Hydrocynus forskahlii | reverse complement strand
AATAAAAGCCTGCATTATGGAGATCCGCGCCTGCGCCTACCTCTCTCCTTCCCGGTCCGGACCGAATATCGTGACAATGTGCAGCAGTGGCTTAGAAGGGGCCATGGAGTACTAACCCAGCTTCAGCTAGCTTTTGAGGTTTGTGAGGACAAAGACATACATCCTTGCTCCACTGTTCATTTGAGGACAGTACTTGGGACAAAATTACTCTGAATACGTCTATTAAACATTTAATGAGCCATTGTAATCAGAACACAAACCCATTGCCTCCCATTATAACTGAGTTTCAAGCATGATCACAGAACAGGGAACAAAGATCTCAAGTAGCGAGTTTGCAATGAGTGAATGAGTGCCAAGCATAACCTTCAGAGCCGACACACACCATCTGGCAGGCTCCAGTATTTCACTGACCCAACACACACCGGTTCCTCTTGTAGTCACTATTTTATGAAAGTGAATGGTAAACTTGTGCTCTCAGCAGACTGTCTGATTCAGTGTGTGAGAAATACTCTAATCCTTGTCTCTGCTCATACCTGGCTTTAAACAACTGGTCTCCATTTTAATTTCACATCATTTTATCACTGGGCTTTCCATCTACTACATATCGTATGCACTGTTGTAAGCCAGTGGTATATTACTAATGACTGTTACTGCACTATAAGCTATGCATAAGAAGGTATAGTATGATTGTTTTTCAATGAAGAATAACATACTGTTGGTTCATGAAAAACAAGGTGGTAATCAGTAATCAGTGTGTTTCAGGTCTTAGATCATCACACACTCTCATGCTGGTCATCCAGCTGGATTGATCAGTCCCCATGGAAAAAATGTTCTTTATGACTCTTCTGAACCAGCAGAACTTCCTGCTTAGAAAACTTAGATCAAATCAATACCTCAGCTGCTTCCCTTGGTCAGCCTTCAGCTGCCAGTCACAAGCTGTGGCTAGCAGCTCAACGGGGGCACTGAGTTCCTGCTAGTGAGAACCCTGAGTGGGCAATAGCTTACCAGTGGAGGTGTTGGCTAGACTCCAGCAATATGGGTTGGATGGGCTTGACGGAACATCATACACAGTCAAGATCAGGAACTTGAGTCTGGCTGTTTTTGATTTCCAAAGCTCTGTCCAGGTTATTTTACCAGTAGGTGTATATTCTCAATTCATCCAGCTGAACTTTTGTCCTGCTGATGCATTCCTCTTCCATCTCTGCATGGATCTCTTCCTGGATAAACCAATATCTCCTTTTTCCCAGCTTCATCAAAGTGAAATCTTGTAAAGCTACTGTGCCGGGCTTGTCCGGCTGCCTCAGAGCCTTATGGGGATGCCATGTCTCAGCTACGTGTCTGCCTGGTTGACTTGCCTCCTGTGCCTGCCATTTCCCCCGAGTTCTAAATCAATACTTGCAGAGGATGTTCTGATGTCGGTTGTGTCTGAAAACAGTAACAGCTCTCTGGCCTGAAAGACTTTAAACTCCTCTGTCAGGCCAGTGAAAGAAAGCGGCAACTTGGTGAATGCTGCTGAGGCTTTTTTCCTACAAAGGAACTGTCTGATATTTTGTTCGGGGTGGTGGTGGCCTGGTGGGTAGGAGACTTGCCTCTGGACCAAGAGATCATGGGTTTGAATCCTACCTTTCATATACCACCACTGGGCTCCCGAGCAAGACCCTTAACCCCAAGTTGCTCCAGAGCGACTGTCCCCTGCAGTTAGGGAATGGCTAAAAGCGTCTGCTAAATGCTACGCATGTTAGCATAAATGTTCATAGCACTGCAAAATACAAAACCTCTGCAATTTACAAAATGTAGAAAAAATATATTGCTAATAATAAGTCAATGCTTATGTTTGCCAATGAGGTAAGGAACTGTATTTTTGTAAGATTTACCTAAATAAGCTACGTAAGTAAAACATATCTAGATATCTCGTGTACATTTCAGTGTATTTGCAGTAGTTCCTTCATCCTGCCTCAAGACTGGATCATCACTTTTGGCTACATTTATAAAAGCTTTTATTAATATATTGATGTTGCTCACCTAATAACTTATTAATGATTTTTTAAATATTTTAAATGTATGTGAAAACATGAACCAACACATTAACAAATGTTTCTTTAAACCTTTGTATGAATTCCTAAACATTTTTTCAACGTGTATTTTCAAAGTCTGATGAACAAAGGATTTGTTCATAGCTGTTAGAAGAAAGTTATTATAAAGTGTTACCCGCCCTTTTTAAAATATGAGGCATTCTGGCTGTACATTTCATTACAGCTATATTCTCACTGTTGTACATCTCTCTCTGTCTTTATGGAGTCATCTACCAGCTCAGCATCTTTTTGTAGATATTTAAAAATTATTTTTTACAGTGTACTATATAATATACATGAAACCTATAAAGTCGTGTCAGAATCATTTTATATTGCACCTATACCATATATTTCCCTGAAACAAAACTAAAAAGAGTTATTCTACCTTTACCATCCTTCTGTGGCCAGGGGTAGACATAGGGAGTTTGTCTCTACTCTTCTATGAGGGCTTTCCACTACATTAAAGTCTGTAAAGTGGCCATTATTGTCACATGTGAACACACCACAGCACTGTACAGCACACAGTATGACATTGTTCTCTGCATTTAACCCATTCACCAAGTGAAGCAGCGGGCAGTCAGGAACACAGTGCCCGGGGGCAGTACCTTCCTCAAGAGCACCTCAGTGGTGCCACTGGCAGTCCTGGGATTCAAACCCACAACCTTCCGATCACAGGGGCAACTCCCTAACCACCAGGCCGCCAGCTAGATGTCAGAACATGGCTTTAACAATTTGACTTCATTCATCCATGAGAGCAATAGTGAGGTACTTGGTACAACGTCAGGTACTGATGTTGGATGATTAGTTCTGGATCATAAACTCCACTCCAGCTCATCCCTAAGGTATTGGATGGGGCTCCATCTCTCCAGAGAAAGCAGTTCCACTGCTTCACAGCACAATGCTGGGGGGCTTTATATTCCCCTACCTGACATTTGGCAGTGACTTTAGGCTAGTGTACAGCTGATCCAGAGAAACCCATTCTCTTGGCAGTGCTTCTCTATGGAGATTATATAAGATGACTGTGTGCACAGTTGAATACCTGCATCAGTAATGGGTGCACCACAAAGTAGCTGAATCCACTAATTAGTTTGGGCATACAATTATAATAAATATAGATACATGTGAAAAGAATAAATGTGTAAAAATGAAAATGAACAAGGCCTGAAAGGGAGAATGAGGGGAAAAAGGTTAAGAGGAAGAGTTTGAGAGTCTTTAAAGTAGCCATAGAGAATAAGTACAGAAAGCTCCGCTAGGCTGGAATTCGACACGGCATTTTAGGAATAGTTCAAAGAGCAGTATTTACGGAGCCTGGAGCTGACTTTGCTGATTTGAAGGCGTATTTGATATTTGTCTGCTAAAGCGTTTAGTGTTTTGAAAGCTTGTGAAAGGGAAAGGGTAAGGACTTAAAGGGAAAAAAGGACTTCTTTCTAAAAACAAAGCATGTAGGTAGTCATGGCAGCTTAGCGAGAACAAGGCTGATGAGATCTGTCAAAACACTTTGGGTATTTCCTCTCAGCGGTATTCAGCCACTCTCTTTGAACAGCGTACGTCTAACCGGAGGAAGTATAATCTTTTGTCGAGCACCTTCATGCTATTTATTATGTTGGCACCAGCTGCCTCTCGTGAATAGCAGCCTGAATAAATGCAGAGAAATGCCTCGAAAGCCTCAGAGGCGGAATATACAACACTGTATTTCGGCAGCAAGTCTGCCGTGTCAGGTCATTGTTTTGGGACTCACTTTGTTAGACAGAACAAAATATGCATGCTACTGTGAGAAAAATGTATATATTGTTTATTCATATCTATTCACATATGAAAGGAATATGTTTGCATAGGCCATCATATTGATTTTGTGAAATCAACTCAGACGGCTTCTACGGTTTGTTGAGGTTGGTCAGTGTTTGTCCACCATGGGGTTTTTACACTTGCTGACACACAGGGGTGATTACCATCATATAACAGCATAGAAATTTGATATGGACCCTCACTGTGTGTGTCATTCAATGGGAGTTATCACTCTAACACAAGGGTGCCGAACTCCAGTCCTGGAGGGTTGTGGTCCAGCACGTTTTTATGATTTCCCTGCTCAGAAACACCTGGTTCACCTCGCCATCAAACTGTGCCGGACACAGGCCCTCCAGGACTGGAGTTGGCCACCCCTGCTCTAACACTAAAGTCTTGTTTGGCCTGTCCACATGGGGGCAGCACAGGGTTCAGAGCTCACATATGAAATCATGGACTGTTGCATTGGAAGCCCCGTTCTAGTCTAAACACTCTGTTAGGGTTAGTTGTGGTCTTGGAGGGCTGCTGTTTAATAATGTCCTTGCTCTGTTCACCTTATGTCAATTGCCACATTTACATGTGTAGGTAGATGCACTTTCCGAAAGCGGCAAGTCTTAAAATGTCATAACAGCAGGCTATTGCCTATACATAACAGCAATGCAGTCCTTACTATACATATTTTAATGTTTACAACCTATGCTAATGCAAAACAACAGCAAGACCTCAGTGATAACATAATAAGACAGTCCATTTGAGCACTTCAAATTAAAGGCTCTTGTAAGTACCAAATTTGCAAACCATTGACAAGATTTTTAAAAATTGCTTATGCCTTTAGATGCATGGGTAGTGACATATGCTTTTTCTCTTACGGGTTCTGTCCAATACATATTTGACCACAGCTGATGGCCCAGTGGTTAGGAAGCCCTGCGATCAGAAAGTTGTACATTTGAATCCCAAGACTGCTAGTGGCACCTCTGAGTTTCCAGTGAGCAAGATACCATCCTCGGGCGCTGTGTTCCTGTCTGCCTGCTGCTTCACTTCGTGAATGGGCTAAATGCAGAGGAAGAATTTCACGCTGTGTGCTGTGGTGCGTTCACGTATGACAGAATGGTCACTTTAGTTTTTATTCAGATTCTGGCACTTACGCGCCAAAGCTTGATGCAATGGCAGCAATGTTCTCTAAGCAGTGACTGGATGGCTGAGAAAACGAGGAGAAAGTTGGTGGGAAATATAAGCATTCTGAATGGTCATAATGCAATAATAGAACAGAAAACCAATAAAATGTTGTTAACTTCAAAATGCATCTGTGATGAGTCTATCCAAGGCTACATCTCTGGAAACTGTGCAGAAAACTGCTTGTCTTTTGGCTCTCCCACACCTGATTTAACTCGGTGGTTTATCATTACCTGTTAATCATCATCATCAAGACCTTCATAAGCTAGTATTAGACAAAAATGTATACTTACAGCAGACTAGAGCTGAGAATCACTGACATAAGGAACAAGGTCATCTAATGTAGTCTGTTATTTCTTCAGATGTGTCATTACTAGGGTTGTGCTGAACAGAGGTGCTGGGAAGAGGATGGAAGCTACATGAATGTAGCAACATCAGACTACATGTTTTTCTTCTGACACTTTTCTATCACATAGTGGGAGATGATGTACCCACCTGCTTATTTCGTGATCAGGTAAGAATCTTTGTTTTTTGTTAAACAATTTTTTTTTTTAAATGCTAACTTCAAAAATGTACAGTCGTTGTTTAGAACAGGAGTTCTTGGTCCAAAACTTGGAGACCCCATGCATTCCACATATCCATACATTGTGTTCTCTCTACTGCAAGCCCAGCCAATGAGGAGCTTGTTAATTAGAAGTGTGCACAGCTATTTATTTCCTAAGCTTAAGATATTTTAAAAAACAAACATAAAGTGCAAATAACCTATGCAAGTTCTGACACGTTTTATGTATATATTTATATATATATATTACTAATTAACAAGCTCTTCATTGGTTGGATCAGTGTGTAAAGTAGGAAGAGTGTATAGGGTATTTATAGTTGCAATCAGAAATATTCTCACCTCAAAAGGCATTATAGTGATATGAATCAAGTTTAATGAAAATGTATAATAAAAAGCCTTCTTAAACAACAAAAATATTTACTGACACATTTTTAGTTATTTTGAGAGCATAAATTGATTTAACTTGGAGTACAAAATGTAACTTGTTTGAAAAAATGTGCATGTGTATTCTTATATAACCCACCACTTCAGTGCTTTGTGGAACATCCCTTAGACTTTTGAACTTCTAATAACCATTTTCAGTAAGTGCTGACAAGGTTCTTATACCTCTCTGTTTCAGTCTTTGCCTATTCTTGAAGTGCAAAAGCCTCATTAATGTTTGATGGCTTCCGTGCTGCAACTGCCCTCCAATGATTTTCAGTGGGATTTAAATCTGGGGACTGGGACGGCCACTCCAGGACATTCCAAGATTTATTTGACAACCAAGCTTTGGCTGACTTGGAGGTCTGCTTGGGATCACTGTCTTGCTGAAAAAGACCAAAGATCACCAAGATTCTATTTCTGAACAGAAGGCATCACATTTCTGTTTAAAATGGTCTGGTATTTCTGGAAATCTATGATACCTGTCACTCAGTCAAGATTACCAGTTCCTGCAGCAGAAAAACTTCCCCAAATCATGATGACCTAGCTCCGTGCTTGACAGTGGGGATGGAATTCTTTTGGTCATTAGCTTGGTCTTTCCCATGCCAGATATACCACTAGTTCATGAGTCCAAACAGTTCCAATTTGGTGTATTTTCAGGGATAAATTAAGGGAGTGTTCAGCACATTTTACATACATCGTGTTTCGTAGTGAACAACCTTTGATGTTCTTTGTGGTCAAGAGTGGAGGGCAACGTGGAGTGCAGCCATGAAGTCGCTGTGTAGTATATTCCACTTTCGAGGCATTTTTCAGCATTTATCCAGGCTGTTTATTCAGTGTCATCTTATAGTTGCCACCAAAACACCTATCCTGGCCTTCATCAAGTAATCCTATAGATGTTTTGCAGTAACATGTTTTTTCTTAGTTGTTCTGTCTAAGCTGTTAATGATTCTTTATGAAATTTTGGGCTTTCTCCCTCAGCCAGGCTGGTTTACAGATGTGCCATAAGTTTTAAACTTCCTCATAATGCGCCCAGTGGTGCCTTTTGAAATGTTCCATTTTTGGGAGATCTTCCTATACCCTCCAGGTGCAACGAAATAATTTTTGCTCTCAGCTTTTGTGAAAGCTCCTTTGTCTTAACCATGTTTTCAACTCACCTTCACCATATTCATGGGTGGAGTTTAGTTAAATCCATTTAAGGATCATTATAGAAAAGGCTTAATTATGTTTAGTTCCACTTTAGGGGTTGAATAAAAGGAAAATCTAGCTCTTTGAAAACTTTACACTGGCAAATCCTTTCAATCTTTGGGGGTTGAATGTTTCTGATTGCATTTGTATGTGTGATTAGAGATTTTAGCGACAGGACGCACTGTGATTTACATTGCCATCACTGACGTAAAACTCTTCTTTTAAAAAGCACTCAGCGATAGACCTAAAAGAGACAACCATAAAAAAGAAAAGAAAACCCCCCCCCCACAAAAACCTGCTACCGCGACTGGATTCATATCCAATAACATAGACTTGTTTATGTTAATTATGCTTTCATTAGGTGCTGCTTATTTTGACCTCAAAAATAACAACAAAATGATCCCTGCCATCTCTTCTCGTTTACCTCACTATTAAACGTGGGTGCTAAAACCGCAATATACAGACACAACAGTTCTCCTAATTTCCAAATTAAAATGTTGTTCTTTAAAGCGTCAAAATAAGAGAAAATAAGAGAAATGATGCAGTTTTTACAGAGCTGGAATCATTTAAAGAAAACAAATCTCTTGTTCATTCTTAAACAAAATGGCAATGAAGTACTTCTAGTAGTGTTTTACCACCCAACTGGTCTCCTTACAAGAGGAGATTGTTGATTATAGCAGTGTTTTTATACTTTTCCTCATTAAATAAGATGTGATTCAGGTGATCACTAATCAGTACCTCATAAAGCAGAATGAGGTGCTTGTGGAGGAATTTAACAGACACTGGCATGGAACGGCTGTCACACTCATAGAGATGCGGATTTGAAAATAAATTTCAGGGGTCTCTTATTTTTTCCGCAGCTGTATATGTATATCATATGATGAATCCAGTGTTTTATTACTTCCCTTTTGCTCGATGCATATTCTTCATAATGTTCCAGCAATTAAAAAAAGCTATCATTGAGACCAACTTGGGGAACCTAAAGATCCTAAAGGCTGAAAAGCACAATTTTATACTGAATCTGGTGTAAAGCAATGCATTCATCCTTGCCACAGTGCATTACAAGCAGAATAGTTTCCACTGCACTCAGTAGTCTGCATGTGAAGTGAAGTGTATATGGACCCTGGAGGGCTGCAGACTCTCCCAAGGCTCAAAGCATCAGTGATAGTGATACATGTATCTAATTACAGCTCATCTAATTAAGCTTTCATCACTTTGCTAAATTGCATGTAGTAAGTCATCCATGTAGCAATTAATTCTCCCTCTTGTCGAGCAGAGTAGTAGAGAACTATACAAGCGCTATTGAACATTTTATCAATAAAGCCTCACAAGTAGAGCTCTGTTTCTGTAACTTTCATTCATCCACAGTAAACATATATTTAGATATCCACACTGTACACAAATACACACAGACAAATACATACAATGTGTACATACATACATATACTTATCTATGTTTACATATACATATATATACATGTATATTTTTCAATAGACGTCCATATTTATATTTCTAGATTGTTTGTACTGTGTTCTTTTTATAGTGTACAATTGTTTTTTCTATTTTTCTTACATTTGTACTGTCCACTTTCTGCCATGACAATGCAAAATTCCCACTTGTGGGACTGATAAAGGTTTATCTCATCTCATCTCATCTCATCTCATCTAACCAACGCGCCAAATGCTCTCACAGACCCAAACCATACTGCTGCCTATTCTAATGAATATTAAATGAGAGGGTGACATAAAATGAGTGGGTGTGGATGTGGAACGCACTCTTTGTGCATGCAGAAGCAAAGTCATTTTGGCTGCCCTAAAGGCAGCGCATTAATGTTACCATTTCTGTACTTTAACGGTAAATGCAGGTAGTTGGAGTGTTTGACTAATGCACCAAGTCTCAGATGACTTTCTTCTACCTGAGAGATCACGATAAGGAAAATCTTTTCTCACCCACACAGAAGAGTTTCCTAATCAGCTTGGTCAGATACACATCAGAGAATGGAAGGTTGTGTGGCAAAAATGAAACACAAAGCTCATGATCGGTGGCTTCCCATGAGCTTCCCTTATTACAAAGGTTACATTGCAAATGATGGTGGACCATCTCCAATGTAATTAAAGCCGTTCTGCTCACTGGCCTTCACCCTGAATGCATTCATGGAGCAATGAGCTGAATAAATAAATGGTTTGGGAATCTTTTTTTTTTTTCTTTTTTTTTTTTTGCCTCTCCTCACCCGGGTGCAGTAGTCCATTAAACGTGGCTTCAAATAAACAGCCTCTCTTTCAAGTTGACGATCGTCAAGAGTTCTCGAGGGCAAATGAAATTGAGCATGTAAAGAGTGTGCAGTGTTTCATGGCGCTCCACTTGTTCGGCTATTCCGCTGTTGTGAGAGAGGTTTAATCTTGTGCTAATGGTCTTCTTGAGTGATAGTGGGCCACAGTGAGAAACACATACTGGAGGCATTCTTCAGCGTGTGACTAAATCCTCCAGCACAGAGCACGTCAGAAGCTCCTGGTCCATGTTGCTTTCACTGTGGTGCCAGTCACTGTTACTGACTGCATACTGACTGCCCATCCAAAGATTCTTGCTGTCATAAAAACTATTGTAAGCGTGGTCCGACACCCACGTTCTGGGAGGCCCAAACACACACCCAGGGATGCACTTTTATCAGAACTTAAAACACATCACAGAACTGTTCGTTTACTATCACCATACTAAACTAGCAGACAAAACATCTACCACAATGCCATGGGCTCTCTCCAGTCTCTCAGTCCTCCACTCTTTCCCTCTCAGTTCTCTCTCTCGCTTCTCTGTGTTTTATCTCTCTACTTGCTGGAGAGCCTGTGTTATGAGGAGTCCTGATTCCTCCCTTGATACAGTCCACCTGGCCCTTGTGAAGAGAAGAGTCCTGTGCTCAGATCTGGGTGAAGGTAGCTCCGTTGCCTCACCTCACACTTTCTATTCAACTAGTTATATTTTGCAGCCCTTACCTAATTGTCTTTTTTTGGAGAGCAGGTTGCATAAATAATTATATTTTTATTCCAGTTTTCCATTGTTAAAAGCACATGACCTCTCCATGGCTGTGAATCCAAGAGAGCACAGTTACTCTTGTTCTCTCTGGGTATGTAGAATGGCCCTGTCTGTCTGTCTGTCTGTCTGTCTGTCTGTCTGTCTGCGTCTGTCGTTCTGTTGTTTAGTCGGTTGGTCAAATGATCTACCTTTAATTTACATATGAGACAGTGGTTCATCCTTTGCTGTCAGTCATCCTGT
The DNA here is from genome assembly GCA_037974365.1 of Hydrocynus forskahlii. Lineage (NCBI taxonomy): Eukaryota > Metazoa > Chordata > Actinopteri > Characiformes > Alestidae > Hydrocynus > Hydrocynus forskahlii. Next base: position 921 of record JBBPCX010069412.1, on the reverse strand, counting down.
AGCCCACAGGGTTTAAACTCTGGTCATGGGGAGCCAGAATCAGGCACAGTTTGTTAATTTTCCAACAAAGACACACTTGATTCAACTCTTTCAGTTATTGCCAAATTTCCTAAGTGTGCTGAATTCTGCAGGATCGAAATTTGAGTCCCATGCTCTAGCCCTTCATCAGTGGTCAATTTCTGACCACTAGTTCCTGACATCGGTGTCTTCTGGGGTGTTTAATGCATGTTGATTGGACCGCTGTGCTGAGAATGGACCACCGTGCAAGTAAGGTCTGCTGAGAAGTGGTTCTGTGGTGGTTTCTTTTACTGATAAATGAAGTGTCGAGGATCTGCTGAATTGTCCATTCGCAGATGGGCTACAGTCAGTAACTGCAAACCAATAAAGCACATTTACATGCTTGGCAAATCAACAAAATGAAATAGCTAACAAGTAGAGGTATGAGGTAAGTGTACGTAATAAACTGCAAACTCAGGTACCAGAATCAGAATCGGAATTTAAAAAATGATCCTGGAGACATATAAAGTCTAAATAAATCAGTAAAAGAATCTGTAGAGAAACCTTGATGTGAATACAAATGCTAGGTATAATTACAACCCCAAATCAGAAAAAGTTGGGACAGGGTGGAAAAGAAAAAAGCAAGTAATAAATTTTCCTCAAATTGTATTTCATTGCAGACAGTATGAACACAAAATAATTCTTTTTTGTTGTCAACATCATTTGATTTGTAAATAAATATCCATTCTTGCCATTCAGGCTTGCAACACATTTAAAAAAAGTTGGGACCATACAGCATTTACCACTTTGTACAGTTCCCCTGTCTTTTAACAACACTTAAAAGACATTTAGGCATTGAAGAAATCAAGTGACTAAGTGTTGCAGGTGTTAGTTTGTCCCATTCTTCCTGCAAACAACGTTTTA
>JBBPCX010069411.1:0-11387 GCA_037974365.1 Hydrocynus forskahlii | reverse complement strand
AGGAAAAAAATTGCATAGGTGGCTTATTAAAAAGCAGACATCTTCAATCTCTGTCGCTAGCAGCCTAGCACCGCTGCAACCAACACTGAGCACGGCATCACTCCTTCCCCCCGGATGGATGGAAGGATAGATACTTTTCGCTAGCAGCCTAGCACTGCTGCTACCAACACGGAGCACGTTTCTGCTTCAGTAGGAAGGGGCAGATATGAGTAGTGGGTGTTTATGAGGACTGTTTGCTCCTCTCAGATACAATAAACTCAGCACCATACATTTCAGGGAAAATCGAATTATAGTAAAACAATTCTAGCCAGTTAAAAAGTCAATTGTGGTTATATTATAGAAAAATAAAATAAAATATCATGTTTGGCACCCTGAAAATCCAAGAATTTAAAACACATTAATGAACCTCGTTGTGCATAACTGTGATTATGTCTTAACACATCTGAAGGATTTGGTGTGGTATGTGGTCACATCACATACAGTCAGGTCCATAAATATTGGGGCATCGACAAAATTCTAATCTTTTTGGCTCTATACACCACTACAATGGATTTGAAATGAAACGAGCAAGATGTGCATTAACGGCAGACTTTCAGATTTAATTTGAGGGTATTAACATACAAATCAGGTGAACGGTGTAGGAATTACAACAGTTTGTATATGTGCCTCTCACTTTTTAAGGGACCAAAAGTAATGGGACAACTTAACAATTTAAACTTTCACTTTCTAATACTTGGTTGCAAATCCTTTGCAGTCAATTACAGCCTGGATTTTACAAGTCTGGAGTGCAAAGACATCACCAGATGCTGGGTTACATCCCTGGTGATGCTCTGCCAGCCCTCTACTGCAACTGTCTTCAGTTCCTGCTTGTTCTTGGGGCATTTTTCCTTCAGTTTTGTCTTCAGCAAGTGAAATGCATGCTCAGTCGGATTCAGGTCAGGTGATTGACTTGGCCATTGCATAACCTTCCACTTCTTTGCTTTAAAAACTCGTTGGTTGCTTTCACAGTATGCTTTGAGTCATTGTCCATCTGCACTGTGAAGCGCAGTGAGTTCTGAGGCATTTGGCTGAATATGAGCAGATAATATTGCCCGAAACACTTCAGAATTCATCCTGCTGCCTTTGTCAGCAGTCACATCATCAACAAATACAAGGGAACCAGTTCCATTGGCTGTAAAGGCTTTTTAGATGTTATTTGGCAAACTCTAATCTGGCCTTCCTGTTTTTGAGGCTCACCAATGGTTTACATCTTGTGGCGAAACCTTCTGTATTCACTCTGGTGAAGTCTTCTCCTGATTGGTGACTTTGACACACGTACACCTCCCTCCTGGAGAGTGTTCTTGATCTGGCCAACTGTTGTGAAGGGGGTTTTCTTCACCATGGAAAGAATTATTCGGGCATCCACCACAGTTGTTTTCCGTGGTCTTCTGGGTCTTTTGGTGTTGCTGAGCACACCGGTGCGTTCTTTCTTTATAAGAATCTTCCAAACAGTTGATTTGGCCACACCTAATGTTTTTGCTATCCCTCTGATGGGTTTGTTTTTATTTTTCAACCTAATGATGGCTTGCTTCAACCTAATGATAGTGACAGCTCTTTGTATCTCATATTGAGAGCTGACAGATTCCACATGCAAAGAGCACACTTGAAATGAACTCCAGACCTTTTATCTGCTCCTTGTAAATAAGATATTGAGGGAAGAACACACGCCTGGCCATGGAACAGCTGAGCAGCCAATTGTCCCATTACTTTTGGTCCCTTAAAAAGTGAGAGGCACATATACGAACTGTTGTAATTCCTGCACCGTTCACCTGATTTGTATGTAAGTACCCTCAAATTATAGCTGAAAGTCTGCAGTTAAAGCACATCTTGTTCGTTTGATTTCAAATCCATTGTGGTGGTGTATAGAGCCAAAAAGACTAGAACTGTGTCGATGTCCCAACATTTATGGACCTGACTGTATGGCTGGAATGCTCCTTCCTCCTACACAGCCTTGACTCCATGACAGTCACACACACTCCATCCAGAAGAATGCAGAAATGTTCTAAGATCCACACACACCACGTCGCAAATGATCTAGTGTAGTTCTTTTGCGCCTCAGACGACCTCTGTCCTATCAGACCACAGTGCAGACTGTAAAAGAAATGTTTGCAGTAAAGCAGTGTAATGGCACACGGCTCATTCTAACACACACTCATACACACACACACACATACACACACACATATACTTGTAGGGTTTGCATTTACACTCTCACATAATGTATTTAATTAGGCTTGTAAACTCAACTCCCTGCGGTGGGCTGGTGCTCTGCCCCGCGGTACCCCCCCACCCTAGTGAGGATTAAGCCGTTACAGAAAATGAATGAATAAATGAATAAGCAAATCATCTTCCACTACATCCAAACAAACAATAAACTGACAGTATCGTTTTATTGCTTCCATACCTAGAACTTGGGTTCACCAATCAGATAGTGATGCAGACCATAAAAGAAATGTTTGCAGGAAGAGAGAGTGTAATGGCACGCAGCCCATTGTGCCAGTTTCAACAACTTGGTTATGTCTCTGTTGGCAGGACTACCATTGTATTAATTAGATCATGTTACACATGACTGATGTTACTGTCATTGCTTGCTAGGTATGTTTAAGTCCAATTTTGATCATATGGAATTCATCCATCACTCATGTAGATACAGAAAGTCACAGATATTTTTATTATGTTGTGTGACAGTCAAGTAAAAACTGGTAGGCTCCACTGTAGCTCCACTATTGTGTTATATTTGTTTGTATTTTAAACCATCAGGTTCGTTAAATCTTTAAATCAGAAGCCTTTGTGATCAGTTGTGCAGGCTGTGGGTTGCTGAAAGTTGGGAACCTCTGTCCTAGAGAAAGAAAACTGTAGGGAGCAGCTTTTTCACAGAGTTATGGAAAATATACAGCCATGGGAAAAAATAAGAGATCCATTTTCCCATTTTTTCTGTTCACTGTTCGTACAGTTTGCAGCACTGTGTGTGTAAAATACTCGGGTTGCTATTCATTCTTGAACTATTGCAGTGTGAGCAGTGTAAAAAATAAGAAACGCCTCCATATGTGTTATGAATGCAGTAGTGTGTGTAGAGCAGCTTTTCTATGTGCTGTATTCCAGCAGCTTTACTCCTGATTCAGTTTCTGATGGATGAAACAGAGTCACACATGCACACTTTGCTCTTAGCATCACTATTTTAATTGTTGCAGTTATAAACTAAAGTAAAAAAAATTACACAAATGACAAAAGCAATAACCAGGAAAAAAATGATGCTGTCTTGTTTTTTGCCTGGCTGTATATGTATACAAATAATTACAATGGCTTTGATAAATTCTTCTTGGCTTCTTGATAAATCCTAAAGACCCATTCCTACTTTTCTTGGGCAATGATGTTTTTGCTTTTTTGAATGGGAGTGAGTGAGGGTGAAAGAGTGAGTGAGAGTGAGAGTGAGAGTGAGAGTGAGAGGGAGAGGGAGAGGGAGAGAGAGAGAGAGAGAGAGAGAGAGAGAGGGAGAGAGAGAGAGAGAGAGAGAGAGAGAGAGAGAGAGAGAGAGAGAGAGAGAGACATAAAGGGTGAATGGCTGAGGTGGCGAGAATGACAGAAAGAGCGTTTGGATCGGACTGGCTTTGTGCCAAGACCTCTAAGTAATGTGTGAGTGTAATGGAGGGAAGGGGGCTTTACAGCTGACCTCTTTCCCTCTTTTACCGTCCATCAGTTCAGTTTAGTGTCCTGCAGTGTCATGGCAGAGCTTTACAAAAAAGAAACTATAAAACACAGAGCACACAATGCACATAACTGCTTTGATATTAAAAACAATGGACTGTCCCAGTAAAGAGCATTTAGCAATCCAAAATATATCAAATATATATGAACAAATATACAATATTTAAATACAATAAATAACGTAAATGTTTTATATATTTTGTAAAGGTTCACTGTCTCGTTCACCACTTTCTCGTACTTTCCATCAAAGTTCTTCAAGAGCAAAAATGTAGTTCATCAAAGGGACCTCAAAAACAGAGCGGAAAGTCCAAATTATAGCTCCAGTAAAATCAGGTAGTAATGGTGGGTGCATAGGAGTATGAGGGGGGACGCAAATGCAAACACATACTTTATTTAATCAGACATACAAGGAAAACACGAGAATTAAATATATTCACAAAATTTTCTCAACTTGCTCAACCTGAATCCTTCATTACAGAGATGCAGACTCATGGTTTAGGACAGAGAAAAACTTACACTGATCTATTAAAAACAAAAGAAACTAAATTGACCAATCAACTGTTTTCTGTAGTAGGTGCAAAAATGTGCACATTTTCCCATAAACTGTCCCTTTAATATTGGTTCCTCCTACATTCACACTGATTAACGGCTGATTCCCCCTTCAGTATCCCACAATTGGCATCACGTTCACTGTTTCTGTGCAAATTAGCACTGTTTCTATGAAAATATATATTACCATCCCACTGCGTGTCTTTCTATTAAAAGCTTTGAGTTTCATAAAGCTGGCAGTATAATTGTACTTTATGATTAGAGAAGAGATGTGGATGTGAAATTCATTTCATTCTGAAATGAGCCTTTAGTCAGTATTTATCTCTCCCTGGTAACGAAAGGGACATAAAAGCTTTATGGGCAAGAAAGAAAAGCTCTTCAAGGAACATGGGCTATGATTCTTCTCCATATCCTCAATCCCAGAGCAAAGGCTACAGAAGTATTAACTCAAACAGTGTAATGCAATGTAATGTCAGGCTAGAGCATGCCCAGCCACAGAATATGGAGAAGTGTCTTTTATCAGAAGTGAAGTGTCCTCTCAGTGACCCTGCGGCTGGATGAATTAAGCGGTGAAGAAATTGTTGGAGAAGTTGTTTCAATTTTCTTCTTATGAAATCTCATTGATTCATGTTTATAACATGTGGTCTGTTATAACCAGGAGGATTTATGCTCATATAAGTTCTGAATGCGATCGTTAATTCGATTTGTTATCTTTTTCCATTTGTGCAGCACTTTGGCTGAGCCCCCGCATGTTTCCGTCCTAAAACTGCATCACTTACTTGTGCACAATACACGTCCTGCAGAGCTCCACAATCCATACTGACTAATAAATCTGCTAGTCTGCACTGTGGGGAGTCGAATCCAAAGTGGCAGAATGCAGCAGTAGACAATAACAACAGGGTGTACTCGGTAGGAAAGTTCAGAAAGTTCAGTACTTTAGGTTTGGTGTTTTTGCTAAGCACAAAACCTAAAGTACTTTATCATAGTGGAAAGTCTACCCTGATGGTAGTTTTGACTGCAAACTGTGTAAAACCACGGTGAAATAGACACGATTTACTATTGTCTTGACTGTCTGGACTATTAATGGATAGGGTCAAGCCATAGAAAAATGTGTAAACACATTCAAGACCTGTTTGAAACAGATAAATCCAGTCGCTCAAGCCACTAAAGGTGTCCTGAGACACAATCGCGCCAGGTTATAGTAGTGTAAAAACACTCAGCTGGTGGGACGCTATTGGCCTAGTGGTTAAGGAGCTGGCCTATTGCTAGAAGGTTGTGGGTTCAAATCCCAGGACTGTTAGGTACCGTCACCACACACTGGTCCCTGGGCGCTGTGTTCTTGGCTGCCCGCGACTTCATTTGGTGAGTGGACTAAAAGAGGATGCATGCTGTTCACACTGTGTGGTGTGTTCACGTATGACAAATGGTCACTTTACACATTCATCTCACCAAAACCCTCTTACTACTGTCACAGCACTACCTCCTGTAGTTCTGCTTAGGGAGGAGACTGCACTTCAGGACTTAATGCTCGCATCACTGCTCTTTCAGTTCATCTCCTGCTGTGAGTTATAACTCTGTAACCCATTTTGAAAGAGGCAGTTAGTTAAAATAAAGTGGCAGTTTAGTTAAACCTTACCTTTGTTTTTCACCATCCCGCTACAGTACCCTGTGTTTTAACACACATGGTATAAGATGGGATAATCATTCTTAACAACCTCATCTTCTTGTAGAAGAAGTGGAAAACGTCACAAACAGAGCAGGAACAACCCAAACGCGGAGTACAAATTGCAGACACCTTTATTGAACAGGCAAAGGCAGCAAAGAACAGAAACCCGACGGGCAAACAAATCCGAATCTTCATATGCAAGCATGTACAGGGGGTCCTCAAGTTACAATACAGATCCGTTCCTTCGACAGTGAAATTTTGGTGTTAGTCGAAACACACCCTAGCCTAAGTCACTTACCGATCCTAACACAGCTGTAAAATCATAAAAACGCAACTAAGCCACAGAAAAGGAAAAGGAAAACTCCCTCACTCATACGCCACGTTACTGCCTATTCTTCTAACTGAGGAAGAAAATTAACTACAATTGTTAAAATTTATACAAAGTAATTTGGAGCAGTCTGAAATTCGACATTTAGAGAAACTTTCCAAGACAGAGCTGTTTACAATAGTCAGAATAGGAATTTAATTAAAAGAATACACGTATACACATTTATGGAACTTTAACAAAGCCATGTTGTTCACTATCATTTTGTACTGATATTTTGCCTGATATTTGACTGATATTAAACTACTAAAAATTGCATACAAAAATACTAAAAATGGCTTGCTGTTCATTGCAGCATTCAGAACTAGGATGAGATGGCCGAGGGGTTAAGGCGATGGATTGCTAATCCATTGTGTTCAGCATGAGTGGGTTCAAATCCCCTTTTCTAAGTTTGCCATAATACCCCCCGGAGATCCGGAATTATTAGCCAAAAACCGTTGTGTCCCATTACTTTTGTCCTAGGTGAACGGTTTTCGGTTAATAACTCCAGATCTCCATGGGCTATTATGTTAAACGAGGGGTCGTTGGAAAGGAGTCACCAAGCCCTATCTAACTGTGAAGTTTCACATTTAGAGTGCGAGGTATATTTTTCATATTTAACATTTAGATTTAAGATCATTTAAGGCATATCCTCCATGTTGGTGAGGGCATTTCAGAGCACACAGTCCAGCCCCCTGCTAAGTAAAAGTGGGGGTGTGGCCAGTTAGCATATCTCGCCGTTTGTAAAAGTGCTACATTTAGATTTAGAGCAACATATAGTTTTTTTTTTAAACACATTTAGCTGTAAATGTGTTAAAATTGTGTGAAAATGGCACTAAATTATGAAAAAATGACACCTCTAAATTTGTTTAGCTGTTTTTACAAACGGCACCCCATAAGTACTCTGCAACTACAAGAAATCGTTTGTGTACATATTTACATGTATATGTAGTTGCTTTTAAAATATCTCTTTTTAATCTGGAAAGAGATTTTACCTTCATGTGTTGCATCAAAGCAATCATCAGATTTAAAAATGTAGCCATAATTAAAAGTTCCAGCTAGACTTGTTCATGACTCATCCATGGTTTTATCTCCATCTGGGTTGATTACTGCACAGGTCTTGTTAAGTGGGCTTCCCAAAATGACCATTAAACACCTACAGCAGCTGCAAGAGCTTTAACCAAGATCAAGAAAACTGAGCATATTCTCCAGTTCTAAGTAACGGGTGAGTTGCAATATAGATATTAAAGTGCTTTTACTTGATTTGCAAGAGATTCTGATCATGCCAACATGAACAAAGTTAAATGTGTTTGAGTCTTAATATGAAATTTCAAACAGATGACATTTCAGTACCCATGTGGTGAAAAAGATGAATGTACTGTATACATAAACAAAAAAGAGAATGGTTGTTACCCCTGTATGACAGATACAATAAAACTACTTCTTCAAACACAACCAATTTATGAAGCACAAAAGTGAGTAATTGGCTGAGGTGCTAAAGAGATGCCACTGCTGAATGAAAGTGTCACCTTTCCTGACACATGAATAATGCGAGAAATAATTGCTATGGGTTTGAATGAAGTCTTAGCTCATGTTGGCATCAGTCAGGGACTCCCTGAAATAGCCATTACCACTGCTGGGAGGTGGAAGGCTTGCACATGCTTCCTCGAGTCGTGTGAAGCACTGACACGCCTTTTCAAACTATTAATAATACAAACTGCTGATAATCGTTGGACGGCTCAACACGACTGGACACTGACTGCCAATTCTTTCATGTCACTTAGCGTCACACTGAGTGATGTGCGGGAAAGTGAGGGCCATCCTGCTCAACTCAAAGAGAGCCAAGCCACTTGTGCTCTTTGGTCTTCTGTTAATGGATGCGCTGTGGCATCACCAGGGACTGAACTTGTAATCTACATTCCAATCTTCAATCTTCAGCGCCACAGCCATCCATCCCCAGGAGTCCAAAGAGTATAAATGGTCTCACTCTCCCCGGGTGGGTAAAATGAAGGCCTCCTCCCTTCACCAAGCATGACGCTAACCAGCACAGGCATCTATTACCTGACAGGCTCCTCCAAGCAAACAGAGCAGTTAAAAGATATCACATTAGTCAAGTAGTCAAGTAGGTTTTTATTGTCATTTCAACCATACACACACAGTACACAGTGAAATCAGATAACGTGCCTCCAGGACCATGGTGCAACACACACTACGAAACAAAATGCCTTAATTTTAAACCTTAAAATGCTAGTAAAAAGCTATTATTGGTTACATCGTGTAGCTAATGGGTGGAAATGGACACGGCAAAATATGTAATAATACCCCCCAAAAATGTAACTGAAATCTCATGTCCCTGAGGACTCTCCAGTGGTAGCACGTTAAGTTAATATGTCATGATCCCTAGTCATTCATACAATCAATCATAAAAATGTATTGGGTATGTATATTTTATTTTATTTGTATTTATTATTTAGTTGCCAGGTGCTCTTTTATATGTTTTGTTTCTTTTTTCAAATTCAGGTCTAATTGTAGACATAGAGTGTGTCCGAATTCGCGCACTTACGTTATACCACAGTATACATCAGTAAAATAATTTTATTAACGTTACTTACATTTATACGAACCAGTTGCCTCCACTTGGGCTTGCATTTCACTGTTGGCCGCCATTATTCAACTCTGAAAACTTGTTGAAAATGTGGTCAAAATGGCGTCAAAATGGCGTCCGTTTAGTGCGAGTAGTATCCATCGTTGCACACTGCGTTTTTTGGCCATTATTAGTGCACCATCCGGGTAATTTCAGTGCACTGCGTTTTAGCTTGGGTGTCAGTGTGAACGCACTATGCACCAAAACATAGTGTTCGAAGTGTGCAAGTGCGCGATTTCGGAAACACCCATAGACTATATCGATTCCTTCTTCCTGTAATGTAATGATCAGTTTTTACTCTGAAGTGCTTTTATCAGGTTTTTTTTTTTTTTAAATGTGATTTGTGTCGTGTATATGTAATTGCACTCTACTGTGTGTATACCCTTGGTAATTTCGGAGGGGTAAAAAGACAACCTCTGATGTTAATTTATTATGCCACGATCATACACCACTAACATGCCACCATAATAATAGCTGGAATACCTTTACCATTCTTTTGGTGTTTAGTGTCAAAATGACATGCAGAGTCAAAAGAATGCAGAATGACTTCCTTAGGATTTATAGTTTAGGATTCGCGACTTGACTTTAGACTTGTTTGCGTTGACTTTGAATGCTGGGGATTTGAGCATCCCACCCAATAACCCTGACAAAGTTTTATCTGTCTCTGTGCCACCTGGAAACAAAACAGACTGTGTTTGTGGGGCTTGGTCAATATGAACAGGATTTAGTACCACACAACGGGGGACTTTTTAACTGTTATTAGGCAGCCTGCTATGAGAACAGATGCCAACTCAGCGGGCGGTGTATAATCGCAGCTTCACACCTGCCCCAGAGGGGCCAGGTAATGGCCGTTGTCATGGAGATGCAGATGTCTTGTCCGTTGATTGACAGAGCATTATATCCATGTAAATAGATGAGCTTAATGTTCCTTTGCAGGTCAGGGGTGACTCCTTGGAGGAAAACTCAACATCATGCAGCTTTCACTAATTGCAAACTTGCTCTAACTGTGAGGTGATTCAGGTTTAAACAATTTGCTTATATTGACTTTTTACATAACAACTCAAGGCACTTTATTAGAAACCACTTGTGGCTTGGAGACACTCTTACTTGGTGTATGGTTTGAGGACCACACTTGGATAGGTATTATTTGGTAGTGGCATATCTAGTAGATGTGTAAAAACCCCTCAACAGCAATGTGTCTTGTACCACGAGTGTGGGGCAGCTGGTGGTCTGGTAGTTAGGAAGTTGGACCTGTGACCAGAAGGTTGTGGGGTCGAATCCCAGGACTGCTAGTGGCACCTCTGAGGTACCCTTGATTAAGGTACTGTCCCCACACACTGATCCCCTGGCTGCCTGCTGCTTCACTTGGTGTGTTCATGAGTGACAAAAACATGCACACTACTAAGTTGGTGTTTCTGACCAATACTTCATTATGGTCTGACCAATATAAGTTAGAAACTGACCAATAGTGAATATCATATATTATATGTTAGAGGACACATGACAACTGATGGGCCACAGTCTGCAGTTGGATATCTATGTAAAGGTACAGTGAGGTACCTGTTGCTCAGTGACCAATGAGCAGAAGGTAAGTGCTTCTGATAAAGTGGCCAGTAGATGTAAGTACACCATGGGGTTTTTAATAAAGTGGACATTGAGTGAAAGTACAGGGTTGGGGTTTCTAATAAAGTGTATATTATGTACATTAAGTGGAAGAATGGGGGTAGGGGTTTCTAATAAAGTGGCCAGTGAGTGGACGTGCGTATAAGAACGTATAACACATAGGAGTACCTTTTTCACTCTGTACTCCAGTTGGTTTTGCAACGCTAATATGCAACATTTGCACAGTGGAACCTCAGACTGCCAGATTTTTTCAGCATCATAAATGACAGCATCCACTGAGCATTGCTCCAAATGTATGAGGTTACCGAGCAGAAAATCCACAGATGTTCTTGTTTTATTTATTAATTTATTTATTGAGATAAAGATATAGAACCTGATATTGCAGGATGGAGGTTAAAATGGTGAGTGTCTGCTCCAGTGCTTCTGAGACATCTAGCTGGATGTGAGGCAAGAGAGGACTCTGGTAGAGATGCTTTCATTCTGGGTCACTCTGTAATGATACAGCAGAGTGTAACCGAATACTGTGACAACAGATTTTCAAGCCCACTGCAGCGGTGCTGAAAGGACAGCTCCCGTTCAGCCCCGCAGTAAAAGTGACACTGTCGTGCCGTTTCCACAGCTCTGTTTCAGACTGCCAGTCTGCAAGTGGAGGGAGGGATGGCCCCACCTGATGCAGGCAGAGTATTAAAGAGGCCCACTACAGAGGGCAATGGTCTCCAGACAATGTTGATGCCTCTCTCTCTCTCTGTCTTTTTCTCTCTGTCTCTCTCTCATAGATTCAAACCCAGAGGACTACC
>JBBPCX010069410.1:0-11388 GCA_037974365.1 Hydrocynus forskahlii | reverse complement strand
CACACACACACACACACACACACACATTCCCTCACACACGCTCACTCACACACACACAAACACTCGCACTCACACAAAGTCACACACATACACACACTCACACACACACTCACTCACACACACACACACACACACACACACTCATAAACTCCCACACATACACACACTCACACACACACACTCACTATGTGGACAAAAGTAATGGGACAGACATGTTTTAAGTCAACTATATGGTCAAAAGTATTGGGACAGAGCTCTGTCTCACACACACAGTCACACACACACACACGCACACCCACGCTCATGCTAATGCTGTGCTAATGCTAGCGCTATGCTAATGCTAATGCTATGCTAATAATAATGCTAGCGCTATGCTAGCGCTATGCTAATGCTAATGTTAATGCTAGCGCTATGTTAATGCTAGCACTGTGCTACTGTTAGCGCTATGATAATGCTAGCGCTATGCTAATGCTAGCACTATGTTAATGTTAATGCTATGTTAATGCTAGCTCTATTGTAATGGTAATGCTAGCGTAATGCTAATGCTAATACTAGCGCTATACTAATGCTAGCAGTCTTTTAATGTTAATGCTAGCAGTATGCTAATGCGATGTAGGAAATGGTTGGTATGGTGTCTGTAGGTAGTTTCTTGGCGGCAGGCCCTTTTAAAAGTTCTTCAGGAATTTTATTTTTTCTAGTATATTCTAGCCAGACTTCCATACAACGACAGAACCTTATGAAACTTCATATGAGACCTCAGGCCAGCTTCCCCGACACAAACGCGGTCAGTGAAGACCCACACTCGTCTTTTCCTTGTCTTTTGCTCATCCCCTTTTCCCCCATTCACTTACATTTATTTTTCACCCCATTGAAATGAATGCAGTTTCACGAGAATAAACTCTCCATACAGTGACCAAACCTCAGACTCACACACACATACACACTCTCTCTCTCTCTCTCACACACACACGCACTCTCTCAAACACACACACACACACACACACACACACACAGTCACACACTCACTCACTCACTCACACACACTCACTCACACACACACACACACACACTCATTCAATCACTCGTACACTCACACTCACTCACACACACACACACACAGGCACACTCACTCACACACACACAGACTGACTCACACACAATCACACACACACACACACACACACACACACACAGACACACACACTCACTCACACATACTCACTCACTCACTCACACACACACACAGTCACTTACCCACAGTCACTCACACACAAACACTCACACAAACACACACACACACTGACTCACACACACACACTCCGTCACTCACTCACACACACACACACACTCACACACACACACACAATCAAACACACACACACTCATTCACACACACCCACTAACACACACAATTTCTGTCACTCACTCACACACATACACACACACCAGAGGTGTGACCAGAACATCATGTGTGGGTAGGCATTTGGCTTATCTGGGGGGGTAAAAAGTAAAAAAGTATCTATCCTTCCATCCATCCATTTTTTGGGGTGGGGGGTTGGGGGCGGGTGCCGTGCTCCATGTTGGTAGCAGCGGTGCTAGGCTGCTAGCGACAGAGGTTGAAGATGTCTGCTTTTATTAGGCCACTTATGCAGTTTTTGGTCTTACCAGGGAGAAAATAAAATAAGAATGGAACTTATGCATTGTTTTACTTAAAGAATGCCATCAACAGGTCCAAAACATGCTGTAGAATGCGTGACGAAGTGAACTGTGTCAGCAGCAGCATGGTGAGGGACACGCCCCCTACACAAATGGGCCAACTGCCATAGACACGCCCCTGACACGCACACGCTCACTCACACACACTCACTCACTCACTTACTCACTCACACACACACACACTCAGTTCCTCCTCAAGGCACACTATCTCATGTTAATGCTAATGCTATGGTAATTTTATGTTAATGCTAATGATATGCTAATGCTATGCTAATTTTATGTTAATGCTGATGTTAATGCTAATGTTAAGGTTAAGGCTAATGCTAATGCAAATTAAGAGATGGTTGGTATGGAGTCTGTAAGTAGTTTCTCCACGGCATGCCCTTTTAAAATTTCTTCAGGAATTTTGCTTTTTCTAGGGGCAGGCCCTTATTATTATTCACTTGGGTTTCTTTATTCTTTAATTTTTATTATTTATTCTTCCGTCGCACTATATGCAGCCGAACCATGGCTTGCACCCTGGCATTTTGCGCTACCGATGCTACTCGCCGAAAAAGATGGCTGAAATGCCATGCTCAGTCACGCTTCATCCGAAACCCACCAAACTTCATGTGATACTTTGGGCCAATTCCCCCAACACACAAATGTGGTCGGTGATGACCTGCACTCGTTTTTTTCCTTGTCTTTCGCTCATCCCTTTTTCCCCCATTCACTTCCATTCATTTTTCACCCCATTGAAATGAATGCCGGTTCAGGAGAATAAACTCTCAGTCTCCATACAGTGACCAAATCTTATGAAACCTCAGATGAGACCTCAGGCCACGCCCCCCAAAGACACACCTGTTTAAAGTGAACTATATGGCCAAAAGTATTGGGACAGAGCTGTCATACAAAACTATGTGGACAATAGTATTGGGACACACACACACACACACACACACACACACAAACACACACACACACACATTAATGCTACACGAATGCTAATGCTATGCGAGTGCTAATTCTATGTTAATGCTAAAACTGTGTTCTAATGTTATTGCTAATGCTATGCTATGTTAATGCTAATGCTATGCTATGTTAATGCTAATGCTATGTTAATGTTAATGCTATGTTAATTATAATGCTATGTTAATGCTATGTTAATGCTAATGCTAATGTTTTACTACTGTTATGTTAATGCTAATGCTATGCTAATGTTAATCTTATGCTAATGCTATGTTAATGTTATGTTAATGCTATGCTAATATTAAAACTGTTAATGGTAATGATATGCTTATGTTAATGCTATGCTAATGCTATATGTAGGAGATGTTGGTATGGAATCTTTAGGTAGTTTCTTGACGGCAGGCCCTTTTAACATTTCTTCAGGAATTTTTGTTTTTTCTAGTTATTATTATTATAATTTGAAATTGTCATAGGTCTGGCTAGCCCATGTAAACGATGCAATCACAGGAGGTACTGGTAGTTCTTTAATGTGGGAGCTATTGTGGGAAAAGCTGAGACTGAAATTCTGAGCACAGTATAGCTTCTAATAATCAGCAAACAAAAACAGTTCTCATCCAGCGTGTTGAAATCAGCACTGCTTCTGAAAAACACAGGAGCAGTTTCAGAAACCTAAGATTTAACTCAGTGTTGCTTTGTCGTGGGACAAAGCACACTACATCTCGGCTGTTGTCTGGAAGGGAAAAATAGGGGGTGCGAACCAAATGATTTTGAAAACTGCTACAATGGTTCCAGCGCCCATGACATACACTATATAAAGAAAAGTATTGGGACGTCTTGCACCAACAGGGACTTTTATGGCATTGCATTCAAATACATAGACTTTAATCTGAAGTTTGTTTCCCCCTGTGCAGCTACAACAGTGCACAGAGCTCTACATCTTGGCATTTGTCTGGGAGAGAAAAAGTGGAGGGGGGGACCAAATGATTTTGAAAAGTGTGGTGACTATAATGGTTCCGGGGCCCATGCTTTGGATGTAGAGTCAAACAGAAACAGTTCCAGAAAACCTTTTCAAAGCTCACTGTAGAATAGAGAAGGGAAGCCCAGAATGTACCAGGTCCAGCTGCTTAGGTATTTGATGCTCAAGAGAGAACTGCCAGGCATACTAATTTAACTACTGTGTTTAAGAAAACACAGACAAACAGACACAGCATGCCAAGCCAGACAATAGGCATGATGGAGAATGGACTCTAAATTCATGTTCAGGCCAGGTGTTTAGAGGGAGAGAGAGAAAAATGCAGAAAAAAGTGCAATCAGGTGTGTGTGAGAAACCAAAATGAGAGTAAAAACAGGTAGAGAGGGAAGTGCCAGGCTCATCACTCTGGAGAATGGGCAGCCTTGGCTGTGACACTAATAGATATAATAAAAAAAGAAAATGTTATTTATATAAGGTCCTTATTAAACAAGTTTATGTGGTGCTATAAAGTGTTTTATGGAAGATATTAAAAGCAAACAAGATAACTGAAAATAAGGCAACAAAATATAATTTCATAGTCACTGGTTCTTTTTAAATTCAATATTAAATAAGTATGCTTATGTAATAAATTCAATAGTAAATAAGTATGTTTTTAACATCATCAAGAATTTTCTTAGGCAATAATTCCAGTTTCTTTTTCTTGACAGTGCCTGTTGCTGAACAGCATAACACTGGAACCCATGATCTTGACAAGGCCATTTGTCAGAGGAAAGGAGTCTGCAATGACCTGACATAACCCCACCTTTGTACCAGCCCATTTAATCAGAGTGAAAAGGAGGCTTAACAATGCCGCACTCTGCTCCCTTGCCTCCTGTCCCACCTCTTGCAATCCTCAACTGCTCGGCATCCGCCAACTGTTCCCTTGACAACTTCTCTGCCATTGCCCATGCTGAGGAGTGTCACGGCAACCAGTCACTCTTTGTCATTATGGCCATTGCCTACAGTGCCGTGGCCTTCCTAGGTGTGGCAGGCAACCTGGCTCTTATCCTAGTCATTGTTCGACAGCGGGAGCTCCACAATGTTACTAACGTTCTGATTGCAAACCTGTCGATGTCTGACTTGCTGATGGCAGTCATGTGCCTGCCCTTCACCTTCATCTACACCTTCATGGACCACTGGGTGTTTGGTGCCGTCATGTGCAAGCTCAACGGTCTTGTCCAGTGCTGCTCTGTCTCAGTCTCGATCTTCTCACTGGTGCTGATCGCTGTTGAGCGCCATCAGCTCATCCTGCACCCCCAGGGCTGGCGCCCTAGCCTGTCCCAGGCCTGGCTAGGTGTCGGCCTCACCTGGGCACTGGCCTTGGTCACAGCCACTCCCTTCCTGCTCTTCTCTGTAGTGACAGATGCACCACTTCGGCAGCTGCCCTCCATCTTCCAAGAGCACTACCGTGGCAAGGTGGTGTGTATGGAAGAGTGGCCATCACGCAATTTTAAACTCACCTACACTTCCACCATGCTACTGCTGCAGTACCTGGTGCCGCTTGGCTTTATTTTCATCTGTTACCTGAAGGTAAGGAGAGAAGCAGAGCAAGAGAAAACCTTTAGCATGACCCAAACTATAAATCAATTACCCAATAAAATCTCTTCAAAGGTTATTTTTTAAGTGGCTTGATTATAGTGTTGCATGGAAAAGTTTGAGCATCTCAGGTCAAACTACAAATTGAACTGATTTTCTGAGAGGTTCTTGCCACCTTTCCATTGAGTTATGTACATGCAACCTAGTATGTTGCATGTACATAACTTTGCTCACACCTTCATTCAGAGAGTTTAGAATAATCCTTTTTTCCCTTTATACCTACAACTCTTACTGTGCCACTGGCTTGTACACACAACCCCAAAGCATAGTACTTGATACAACTGCATGCTAAACAGTTGGTGTTCCTTTGTTGAAATGCTTTTTTGCTTCTTCTCTTTCTCCAAACATATCTTTGTTCATTGTAGCTGAATAGGTCTTTGTGCCTCTGGGTTGTGTGACTGTTGTGTAGCATATTTCAGTGTTTAGCTTAGCTTTTGATGGCCCTACCATGTTGTTTATGCTTGTGCTATAACCCTGTCAACATCACCATTACTATTATTGTGCCAGCCAAATCTTTCTGTAGGCCTTCAACAGTGATGGGGGGCTTTTGTTTTGCTGTCCATGAGTGGTTGTTTTTAGAGAATTTTCATTGTCTTCCAGATCTTGTCTTGTTTTCAACAGCTCTCCACAATGGCTGTTTTCAACAATAACTCTTTGAACAGTGAAAATCATAAGCAGGAAGTGTTTTTTAAGTCTTCTTTTGCTTTAGTTATTTAGTCTATGTTTTTGTTTAGTTTACAAATACAACAATTTGTTGTACATTACAATTTTACTGCACTTTACTTCAGATTTACTTCAGTTTGTTCTGTGGTGAACAAACCCTTACATTCAAATGTATATGTATTATTAAATATTTTTTTAAAGAAATATAACAACTGAGAACATGTAGTGATGTAACCCAAAGTCAAAACACACCCTAGCCTAAGTCATTTACCTATCCTAACACAGTTGTAAAATCTAAAACACAACAAAAGCCACAGAAAAAGGAAAAGGACATAAGTACATAGAACTCATCTAACCATGCCTTTATGGACCTTGCTTTGTGCAGTCATGCTGGAACAGAAAGGGCCTTTGCCAAACTGTATGATAATATGAGGCAACAAGTGAACGGTCAGTTCTTGAAGCTGACAAGATAAACCTTGATTAGTCCCACACGTGGGAAATTTGCAATCTGATGTAAGGATCTAAGTGGCTTTGATAAGGGAGAGATTGTGATGGCTCAAGAACTGAATCAGAGCATCTCCAGGAACGTGAGGTGTTCCTAATATGCAGAAGTTAGTATCAACCAAAAATCATCCTTTGAACGACAACTGGTGAAACTGGCAACAGGGTCATGGATGGCCAAGGTGCATTGATGCTACAGTAAGCTGCTCTGGGCAATGGTCTGATGGTGAATTTTGGGTTCAAGTTCAAGTTTATTTATATAGCACATTATCATACACAGAAGGTCATTCAATGTGCTTTACAGCAATGGAAATTAAAATAAGGATAAAGAAAAATTAAAGAAAAATAAAACAAGATAATGAAAGGGTTAAAAGAAGTAAAATAATACATAAAAGAACATTAAAAGTGCAGTAAAAGTGCAAATATTTAGAGGAAGGCAGAGGAGAATATTGCAGTTTTTAGCAGCTTTTTAAAGCTGGCAACAGCTTGTTCTAGCAGTGAGTGTCCGATTTTCTTACCACTAGCTGGCCAGCTTCTGCAGATCTAAGAGACTTCAAGCATATCAGAGATGTACGTAGGACCCACACCACTGAGTGACTTGTACACAATTAGTAATGTTTTGAAGTCAGTTCTGTTCTGAACTGGGAGCTAGTACAAGGACCTGAGAATAGGAGTAATGTGCTCTCTTTTCTTGGTTTTGATTAGTACTCTGGCAGCAGCAGTTTGAATGAATTGGAGCTGTCTAATGGACTTGTTGGAAATTCCAGTGAGTACAGCATTACAATAGTCGACCCTGTATGAAATGAAGGCATGGATCAGTTTCTTCAAGTCTTGTTTGGACACAAAGTCCCTAACTTTAGCAATGTTTTTGAGGTGCCAACACTTGGTGATAGCTTTAAAGTGATCATTAAAACTAAGGTCTTCATCCAGGATCACATCAAGGTTTTTTACATGGCTGGATGTCTTAAGTGCTCTAGATTCCAGGTGAGCACTAAGAATTGATCTTCCCTCTTTATTACCAAACAGAATAATCTTCGTTTTTGTCTTTATTTGATTGGAGAAAATGACGATGCATCCAGTTATGTACTTTCTCAAGGCACCAACACAATGAGTCAATTGGGCCAAAGTCATTTGGTAAAAGAGCTAGATAGATCTGAGTGTCATCTGCATAGTTATGATAGGACACATCATTCTCTTTAAGAATTTGGCCCAGAGGAAGCATGTACAGATTGAATAGGACAGGTCCAAGAATGGACCCTTGAGGGACTCCATACGGCATGGCAGTTTTCTCCGATTCACATGAGCCGATTGAGACAAAATATCTCCTGCCTTTCAGGTACAACCGGAACCAGAACCTGGAGGAAACTGCTTATCTAATGACTGCAAAGATAGTTATGCTATTTGCCAAACTGGAGGAGAGCTTGCGCTGGCCTATGTATAAGTAACATAGCTGAGTGAAATGTACCGACACAAATGGTAGTTTGGAGTATGTTATTGCACTAATATTTAAATAATAAAAGTAATATTGACATAAGTAGTGATCTTGCACATGAAAACTATTGCACATAAGATATTGCATGTAATGAAGTGATTCAGCACATATTTAGAACATGTCACATGATACAGCACATGGTAAGGCTATGGCATTTAAGATAATGATAATGTTTTAGCACCTGAATGTTGCACATAATGATAATGTTTTAGCACCAGTAAGAAATTACACAGCAAGACACAACTGGCCATTGCACAGATTATTGTGTGGATGTGTGACAGAGAGAGGAGTCTAACAGTGGTGGGAAGGAAGGATTTTCTGTGACGTTCAGTAGAGTATTTTATGCTGGTTAGTCTATGGCTAAAGGTATTTCTCAGTTCGTCCTCAGTTCGTGACCTGCATTGTCCATGATGGACTGATGTCTAGGAAGTGTTCTCCTTTCAGCCAAAGTTCCCATGTTTTCCAGTTCCTTACCTAACACGGAAACAGCCTTCTTGATAAGTTTGTTGAGTCTCTTTTTGTCTGCCACTTTCATGTTGCCACCCCAGCACACCACAGCATAGAAAATGGCACTGGCCACTACAGACTCATAGAAGATCCGCAACATGGTGTTGCAGACTCTAAAAGGTTCTTTTTTGACCCCTCTTGTATGTGGCCAGAGAGTTCTTAGACCAGTCCAGCCTTTTGTCACTGTGTACACCCAGGTATTTGTAGTCCTGAACAATCTCCACATCCACCCCCCTAATGAGTGACAGGAGATCGTGCTCTCCTCAAGTCCACCACCAGTTCTTTGGTCTTGTCAATGGTGAGCTGCAGCTCACACCAGACCACAAAACTGTCCACCACCATCCTGTATTCCAAGTTGTTCCCACTTCTGATACATCCGACTATTGCTGAGTCATCTGAGAATATCTGCAGATGACAACTTAGCGAGCTGTCATCTGAGAATATCTGCAGATGACAGCTCGCTAAGTTGTACAGGAAGTCAGATGTGTACAGGGTGAAGAGGAACAGTGAGATAACTGTTCCCGGAGGAGCTCCAGTGCTACACAGCACTGTATCAGATAGGGATGGGAATCGAAACCCGGTGCTGATTTAGAACCGGTTCTTATTTTTGTGAAGCACCAGAATCGTTTACCTCCGGATGTTATCAGTTCCTCTAACAATTCTTCCGGACTTTTTCCTGCATTGTGCGCAATGACGTCACATTCCGCGACTCAAATTATCATGGAGTGGAGAAAGTGGTCCATGGCGTGGTTGCATTTTACCAAAAAAACGACAGTTGTGTTTGTAACCAGTGCAGTGCCGTTTTAACTTGCAAGGGTGGTAACACTACCAACATGTTAAAACATTTGATGTCTTAACACAGCATTAAAATTTAAGACTGCCATGTGTTTGATTCTCAGCACTCAGCAAACCATGGAGAGTGCAATCTCCGTGGTTTCCATAGATGAGGGTAACTTTAACTACAGGGCCACTTATTATCAATAGTATATTATTTATAGTTTCTAGGAAGATAAGTGCATAATTTATTGTTCAAGTGTTTATACTTAACATGTAAAGGACAAGATTTAGTTCTGACATTAATAAAACAGCTGCTTTCAAAGCTAAAAAAATGGCCTATGACTACCTTTTTTAATGTAAATATGTAGCTAACCAGGTCTTACTATCTGTCCACAAAATTATGATCTGTTAAAAAAAAAAATTATTTTATACTGTTGTTGCCTTCTCAGCCTTGGCTTTAGCGGCTGCTAGCCAGGGGTCTTTGGCTCGTTACTCTCGTCTACAGAGCGGGTCCAAAAATGAGACAATTATGGCAAGCAGGGTCTGTTCTTTCCTCCCTCGGAACGGGAGCATTTATTACTGCCTCCAAAAAGAACATTAGAGTGGTGAGAATCACTCACAAACACTCCCTGAAAGACTACATCTCCCAGCCTCTCTAGAGGCACAATACCCAGAATGCAAAGTTTCTTAAGGCAACAGGTTCATCCTGTAACACTGTTTAGGAATCGATAATGGAATCGATAAGGAATCGGATTGATAAGAAGAATCGATAATGGCATAAACATCAATAATTTGTTATTGATTTCCATACCTAGTGTCAGACATACATCCCACATACTGGGGCCCATCAGTCAGGTAGTCCATAATCCATGCAACTGAGGGAAATTGCACAGCAGACAGCTTGCTCCCCAGCCGGACTTGCTGAATGGTGTTCAAGGCACTGGAGAAGTCAAAGACCGTAATCCTCAGGGATGCACTTGGCTTGTCAAGATGGCTGTAGGCACGGTGTAGCAGGTAGATGATGTCATCATCCACTTCAATCTTTGCCTGCTAGGCAAACTGGAGGGGATCTTGCACTGGCCTAACTTGGGGGCGGAGGGTGTCCAGGACCAGTCTATATATGCCACTTTAGCTTCTTCGTCTGTTAACTGGGCAACTTGGAGCTTGAGAATTAGGGCACATTGTGTGGTGAAGCCCTGACATGCTGGATCACCAGAAAACATGCCACTTGTTTGAGCTGTAGTACTTGGTCCTGCTGCCTGGATCTCTTGTACCTCTTTGGAGAGTCGTCCCACCATTTGCCATATTACGGTCTGCTGGCTCTGAATGGTGAACATCATTTGTTCAAACATTTCCTTCATCTTGTCCACTGCTGCTGTAATATTTGTTGGTTCATCCATGCAGTCGCAGATGATGAATGTAGGCGAAGAGAAGGATAGCTACAAACAAAGTATAATCCACTGGACAAAAGGGAGGTCGAATGAGAGCGGGTTGAGTTGGTACATGGCAAGGGGAAACAGTTAAACAGATACCAAATAACAGCAGGCAAAGTCTGTGGTTAGTGACATGCGAAGCAATGTCCAATAAACACTGGTATTCCACAAAGAGAGCAAACCAAGAGTAATCCGAAACACATGAGAGGAGAGTCCATAAATAAACGGTACGTGTGTAACTTGTGTGTATAAATAACGAATCTGGAGAAAGGATCCTAGCGTGTGCTCGGGGGTGTGACTAAAAGGGCGTGGCTAGAACTCCAGGGAACGCGATCTGTAGGTGGTTTGAGATGGTGTGATGGGGATGTGTCAGTCTTAGTGGCTGGATGCATCACAGAATGTTTAAATGTGGCCTCAGTCAAAATTTGCATCTGGAGTGACTGACATGTGATTACAGAAAAAATGCACAAAGCATACTGAACTGGATTTTTTTTGGGTGGGGGTAGTGTGCATCTGTGTTTCTGTGTGTATATGTGTGGGCAGTCTCTGGGGCTCAGAAATGAATAGACATCTGACCAGTTTTAGTAAATGGATTGGTAACACTTTATAATAACTACACCCTATGAATCATTAGTTAAGCATTGGTAAATAGTTAATTAATCATTAATAAAGCATTGTTCCTGCATTAATAGACATTAGTAAGCAGTTTATAAATACAGCTATAAATGCTTTATTCTTGCTTT
>JBBPCX010069409.1:0-11388 GCA_037974365.1 Hydrocynus forskahlii | reverse complement strand
CTCCCTCTCTCTCTCTCTCTCTCTCTCTCTCTCTCTCTCTCTCTCTCTCTCTCTCTCTCTCTCTCTCTCTCTCACACTCTTTCTTTTTCATATTCACCACTGTCTCCATGGAAATGTTAACCAAGGTCACAGCGTGTGTGTGTGTGTGTGTGTGTGTGTGTGTGTGTGTGTGTGTGTGTGTGTGTGAGTATGTGTGTCTTATCCAATGTATAATCCACCCGGTGCACTGTTTTGACTTCAGTGAGTCTGGGGAACTGCAGAAGTGTCACTTTGTGTCTTAAATCACTGCACATTCAAAGCAAAAGCAATGTAGAACTCAGAAAGTAAAGTCAAATTCAAAGCTATAGGTTAAGGCAACAATCTCCTTACCTCAAGCACACCTGATCCGCAAAGATGAAGTTTGGTCCTAAGTTTTGCCCTGGAACTATGAGGCTAATGTACCTAACGAATAATGGCCACTGATGCCGTACTGATTAACAAAAAGCTTGTCTACTTCAGCACACATTTGGCTTAAGCCACATCAGCTTGCAAAAGTGAGAAGCTACAGGTCATTAAAACATTAGATATCACAATGGAACTTTGTCATGGGATACAAACTTACAAAATTACATTTCAATATGCAAATGAGACTTATTTTAAATATGCACACAGCTGCCTATTTAGCCCTTTGCTGTTGATATCAGAATTAAAATGGTTAAGACGTTGACCAGACACTCTAGAGAAAGGATTTCTCCTTGTTTTATTGTTTAATCAAGAGAAAAATATACACAGTAATTATAAAATGTTTTTCATATTTCTTTTGTGAGAACAAACATTCATAACATGGCGAGGAATGAACATGTAATGAATGCAGGTATTCTAGAAACTGAGATTTTCGTTTTTTTTCTGGGGAGAAAAACAGAATGGGCCTCTGAACTGCATTATCCAGTGAGATCTTACAGAAAACGCACAATTTATGGGCAGGTATGTACATAAGTGGGTGCTATATATTGTACAGGAAACAGGCTTTACAGTGATAAATGGCACAGCATGACGGTGTAAATTGTGGGGGACATTTTTGTTAGTTCTCATAGAAGAAGATGCAGTTTATTATCAGAGTTTATCCAGAACAGTTGAAAGGACACTAAACACGCCTTGGCTGATTGGAAGTGTGGGATTTTGTACTTGATTTAAGGGGCTTATTCACTGTCCAGTTCTGATGTGAAGTAGCAGGAGTCGTCCACCTTGCCATAGTAAAGCTCAGGTTTTGAGCCCAGCTCTGTAGTCTTGCCAGCTGAGAGAGGCGTGCTGGAGCGGACCTGATGCACGCTAGGAGAGTTGTGGCCGATGGCTGGGGGCTCAGGGGCTTCACTTTCTTTCTGGGTGAGTGAGAATATTTCATCCTCGTCTCCTTCCTCCTCCACATAGAAACATGCTAGAGGAGCCTTAATGGGCTCTGTTGGACTGTCACAGAAAAGACAAAAGGAAACTGATTTAGCAAGGGATAAGTCCAAAAATGGAAAAGTAGAAATGAGTGGGTAGGTTACTTGTAAAATGCCTAAAACTGATTACAAGTGACATGATTAAAATGTCATTAGAAATGTAATTAGATTACTTACAGTATAATCCACTCTATTATAATTGTTTTATTTGGCTTCTTTATTGGTTTCACAAAGGTCAAAGCTTCTGAAGATGCAGGCCCCCCTCTATGAAAACTACATGTAACTCTTATTACCTGTCACAGTGACATGCAGTTCATGGGCACATTCAGTGATATAAGAATTGACAGACTGATATGCTGATGTTGCCTAATCAGTTCTTAATAATACGAACCCATGAAAAGTAATGGTTTTGTTTGTATGCAATGTCTCCCACTCTGATCTGAATCTTTATTAAACACCATAATAAAAATGCATCCTGCAGTGAACTTCAATCTACAGAACTTTTTAAATAAGCAATTTGAGCAAATAAAATATTATATTGTAGTCTTCCTTAAAAACACACTACAGCTGCGACTGTTGCTTCTGTGTATCATCTAAAATGGTTTCCACTTGACATTGAATACCAGATCCTTGGAGGACTAAACCGTTTTTTAATATTCCAATAATGAAATATACCAAATCCTTCAGTCACACAACAAGTGCATGATTATGTCAGGTTCTCTCTGTCATGGTTCTGGGCATCTAAGAATTAAAACCCCTACTCATCAATATTTCCATGCAGATAATCTCATCACAGACCCCATAACTGCATTTGCTGTCTGGCAAGATTCAGTCGGCCAGTGGCGGAGCCTCATTAGTGCAGGATTGACTGGAGCACTGATAGATGATGGGTGCTGATAGATTGTCCTCAAGCACACTAAGACAGTAAAAGCCTTCTTATCTGCCATGATGAAACAGATCTCAGGATGAATGACTGGAGGTTGTTTTTTATATGCCCTTTGACTCGCTTAGTCTCGGGTCGTGTTTAGCTATAGCTAATGCTGTTTTTCTTTTCCACATATCCAAAATATATCTAATGCCCATTAATAAATATCATTCCTGTATCTAATATATAATAACTATTCAGCTTTCAGCATTGTAGGTCCACACTTAGCCATAGTCATAGGGCAAAATACAAGCTGATTATATATACCCCAATCAGCCATAACATTAAAACCACCTGCCTAATGGTGTGCAGGTTCCTGCTGAGCTACCGAAACAGCTCTGATCCATTGAGATGCAGGTACCACAAACAGAACATGCATTTTCAATACGTAAGACACATTTAGATTTAAAGGCTTATGCTTAAATACATAGTAGTGTCTTATAATTTGTAAACTTTTGTTTCTGACAATTAGACGATCTCTGTACTTCTGAATATGTTTGTACATTTTCATATATGTGTCCACCAAAGATCCAAAACATTATGACCAATTTCTTGTTGGTTCTCCACATTAGCATCTCTGTGTGTTGATGTCCATCCAGTATAGACTTTTTTGGCCACAGCTAAACTGAGCAGTTTCCAAGAGCAACAAGTTATCAAGACTGATTTATGGAGAGCCCTTTCAGTATTTAGCTAGGGTTGCTGGCAATAATAAATTATGGGAGTCTGTGAGAACACTGTTTTTTTTTACTACTAGCAAAACCCCAGACAGTGTAGTAAACCCCTCAGCACTGTCCATTACAGACAACTTCGAGCTGGAACATATTGGCAAACACTCAACACCATTGCCACAAGGGAGAGTACGCTGTTCAGGTAGGTGGCACATGTCAAGTAGATATCTGCATGAATGCTGGCTCCAGAGTTTCTCCAGAGCACAAAACACACCCAAAGTGCATCCTGGTGCTTTTACTTTCTGAGGTAAACAGGGATCATCTATTCAGCTTTCCATGTGATTTTGCCGTGATTTTTCTGTGCTTTTCCATGCGTAAAAGAAAACAGGACTCATCAGACCATGTGACCTTCTTCTATTGCTCCAAGGTCTAATTCAGACGCAAGAATGTGGACACAGGATAGCATGAGTCTGTGGCTACACAGCAGGGTGCAATGCGCTGTGTTTTGTGACACATTCCTCTGGTAATCAACATGAAACTTTCCAGTGACTTCTGCCACAGTGGCTCGTCTGTGGGTTCAGATAGTCTTCACTGCCCTCATGAATCGATGAGACGTCCAGCGAGGTAGTTCTGTGGTTTTTCCCTTTGTCCTCACCACTGCTGACTGGGGGCACCCCACAAACTATGCCATTTTGGAGACACTATGATCCAGTCATCTGGCCATCCTAAATTGGCCCTTGTCCAGGCGTCTTTGGTATTTATACCCTTTTAATTCTTCTGCATTTATCTCATCAACTACAAGAACCAACTGTTCATCTGTTTTATATCCCAGACCTTGACATGCACAAGATAAAGAGACAATGTTAAAGAGACTAGACCACCATACTATCTTCAGAAACTCTGCACAGCTGTTGAAGCTTTTCTGTTGGTCTCATATCGTTATTTTGTTGTGTCCTACCTGACCTGTGGGACCTCTGCTCCAGGACACAGCTCCTGTTTCTCAGCACTCCCCAGCACTTCCTGGTGCGGCAGTATGAGTGTGACCTACAGAACACAGCAACAAGCCTCATTTAACGCTGAGCAGTAATATGAAACTCAACTCTGATTTTAACAGCCTTATTGCTATTTACCAGGGGACCGGGTGGCCACCAAGGTTTTGATATGAAAAAAAAAAAAACAGGCTGCACTTAGTCTGGCAGTTCTACATCTATTCATTACATTCAGTACTGAGTGCCGAGTGGGCCACATTAGAACTAATGCATCATGTTAAATAAATAATCACGCCAACAGAACATCTTAGCCTACAAGGCGGTGAGCTAAATAAGAACAATCTGATCGGATCATTCCTATCAGCTGTAGTCCAAGCCTTGCCAGCCTGGAGGGGCAATGAATTTTTTTTAAGTTATATTTATACTGAAATTGCAATACAGTCATAGATACTACACTTACAGGTCAAATCGATGGTGCAAGTGTCACAGACTCATTCTGTCCGAAACTAGACTAAGTAGGATTTAAATGCATTTTATTTTACATTGCATTTTAGTCTAAGAACAGGCTTAATCTATGTTTATGAAACTGCACCACCATGTTGACCACCATCTTCAATATATATCACTATAACTGCTTAGCTAAGGTGATGGGAATACTAGTTTATTTATATGACTTTGCTCTTTTTACTTACCTTTGGGTAGCACTGGCACACACTCCACACCGTCCCAATGCCCACCATCAGTGCCCCCATGGCACAGAAAGTGGCAAACACCTGCGGCTCCTCCACAGCCATCAAGAAGACGCCCAGTGCCACCAGCACCAGCCCCAGGACAATGAGCCCATAGCGGTAGGGCTTGTTCTCCGCCATATGGGTGAGTGTGGAGGTCCACTATGATGAAACCAGTGGGTGTATGTTCAAAAGAGTCTGAGGAATAGTTCATTGGCTTTGTCTCTAAGGGGGTGAAGGTGAGACCAAGTAGGTGGGTCAGATGCGATTGGCGTTTAACATGGCCAGTGGGAGACGGAGCGTTCTGCATCATTGCTGCATTAATGGGCCTTGACCAGGTGACCTTCCCTCAGGCTGCATCAGTGCTGTGCCTAAGCAATGTTGCTAATCCTTTTCAACACAACAGAGATAAAGGTGTAGAATTGCTGGACTCAAAAAAACTGAAAGACATTGAAAACTAATGGAGGAATAGCCAGCAGCTCTGTACTGCTTGTGTGTTCCAGACGGCGTCTGAAAAGACAGTTAACCCAGTTAAGTTTAATGTAAATCGCCAGGAGTTAAATGAATATAAACTCTGTTAAATAGGTATCCAATCTACTCCATCTACGCCAAAGTTTGTGAGATTTATTACTCATACATAGAAACTGTCAAGCCTGTGCTTCCTATTAGTAAATATTTTGAACTGCAGTCACTTTCATAAAATGTTTTTTAAGTAAAATTCTTAAGGGATTAACTAAAAGCTGTACATTTAAACATACATTTTGAAACTGTCACAGTGCCAAAGAAACTTGAGGTCTAAAATTCACATTTACAATGTTATTTTTTTTCTTTCCTCCCCAGTCCTTCCCACCACTGGAAGGGTGAAGGTTAGCGTATGGCTTCTCCAAGTTACAAACCCCAGTACATCTTCTCAAACTATTGATACAAACGTCATCATACTCTATGGTCTGGGAGGAGACCTCTAACTGCTACTTCTGTTACATCAGCTCTTTATGGATGCTATCCTACACATCCAGAAAACTGAGGCAAGTTGTAGGCATAGCCAGTAATGGCTGTGGAATGACTCAAACTCTCAATCTCCTGACAACAGGGCCAACCGGGTTTAGAAGACTGTGCCGCTTTTTAACTCAGGGCATTTTAACTTTCCACTTAATCAGTTTTCCTAAAGAGGCAAACTTAAGGAAAATGAAAAACCTAAGGTCAAAATTCACTTAAGCTGTTCTATGCAAATGGCCACGTGCTAATACATGAAATTTGGGTCAGTGTGATTCACAAGCAGCAGTTAATAATTCACACAAAATTTGGTTCTAATTCATGTACGGCAAATATTTATCTTTCATCAGATATACTCCGTAGGAAAGTGACGTGCTGGTGACTTTCATGCGGTCATAAAGGGCAAACTGCTCATTTCAATCGATTCAACTATGCTGATTAATATCCTACTGCTTTACATTGTGACCCAGTATCAACAGTTTGTCAGTATGGGAACAATTTAAATAAGTTCATTTTATTCAATTGTATTTTATTTGAAAGTGGCTCCAAACATATAGAACACAGCTGAAGGACAAACATGAACCACACACAGTGATATACATAAAAAAGTGAAGCCCACATAGTATAAAATAAATGCTCCCTTCAAAGCACCTGTTGCACATCTTTTCATAGAAAGGTACAAAGCATGAAAACAACCCTCCACCCCTTGTCTTACACACGTCACAAAATAAACAGGTAAAATGAAGAGTAAAAATAACACATGCTTATCCACAATGTCGTGTGTAAAAGGTAATACACATATTAGTGGTCCAAGGCACTGCAAGTAAGTTAATACTTGCTTTGAAAAACAGGCACTATCTAGGTATGACAGCTTTCATGCTTTAAATTAGCAAAGCAAGCAATCACCAATTACATAAAACATAAAGCAATAAGTTATCATTTGGGTTGTCTTGTAGCTTCTCAAACATCTATTTTCTGGTCAGGTTTTATTTATTTAAGTATTGTACTGCTGATTTTTATATTATTAAGTACCGTAGTGGCATCATCCTAACCTACTCTTGACAGATGGTTTCAAACATTCAATGTAATGACATCCAGTTTCCCCAAAGAGAAATTTGACTATCGTCTTATTTATTATTGGTGCACAGCATACAGCACTGTGAAAGGGCATTTGCTCAAATATGTTCTACTTCAGGAATTGTGTAATATTATGGTGCAGAAGAGCACATCTCCTAAGCCTCTTACTGCTATTGTATTGGAGACAGTCTGCATCTAAAGCATGCTTGTTTAATGTCAAAAAGGACTTCAAACAAGGTCTATAGCAAAATGTCCTCTTTTCATTGTCAAACGTGAGTAATAAACTATTAAAATTGCAACTATTAATACTGTCAGTGTCAAATGTATGACTCACATTAGTCAACTCAGGATCCCTGTTAGTTCTGTTTATTAAGGCAATCATCCCTCTGCCTTTAAGAATGGTTGTAAAGTGAAGTCCGTATGTCCCAGACTTGGAACATACGGACTTCACTTTACCATTCCTCCACTGAAAGTATGACATCTTTAAGCCATTTGCCTTCATTTTTTTAAGAGAAAACAACTGCGAAATGTTTTAGCAATAAGAAAGCAAAGGAGCATCTGAAGCAAAAAGAGACCCTGCAAATTTGGAAATTATACATTTAACATTAATATAAGCATGTTCTCTTTGGCCATTCCTGTGTCGCTTTTCGTAGAGCTTTTATTGTCTTAAATTTAGACTTATCCAGTTCCTAATCCTGCCATCTACTAATGACTCATTTGTGGTCCTGAAAATGTTGGCAATTTCCGTGTTGAGCAGTTTTACAAAACCACAGACCACAGTTTCCAGTGTCTGGGCTAAAGTTGCATGTTACTATTTTGATTCTTTTAAAATCCCCATGGCCAGCAATAAACCAGTAACTTAGGAATACATGTAATGGCAAAGTTGTGGTCACTTATGGTACTCATTCAGCCTGAGTGATTTGCAAACAATGCCAGTACTAAAGACTTGTGGGCCAACCATTTAGCTAGCATTAGCACCTAGCTCTTAATCCTGGTTAAGATCACCCTCACATGATCTTCAGAGCACAGTAGTGATCATAGCTGGTTGAGGGATGTGGTGGTCTTCATGACTGTCTCGTAGGAAGGTGGGGGCTCCATATCCCAGGGAGGTGGGGTACCAGGCAGGCTATGAACATCAGTATGTGTTGTAGGGGGGCGCTGAGCCGAGCGCCGCTCCTCTGCCGAAGCCCTGCGGATCCTGTCCAGCCTCCTGCGGAAAAGGTTTAACAATGTGACTCAGAACTTCCAAAGAACTTACTCTGCCCCTCAAAAGATATGGATGCCTCACCTTCCCCTGAAATTTTCAGAATAATACTTTGTTTATGGTCAATTTTTTTTTTACTTTAATGTTTTTTGTCTAAATAATGGTTTTCCAAGTTACTGTTAAAAGCACTTGTTGAATGTTGATTACAACAGTGAACCTTTGTCTCAACCTTTGTCTCACATTTGTGTCTTTATAGAGATCCAAGTCTGAGCACAAAAGTCACATTTCTTATACTGTTTCAAGCTCTAATGACAGATGAAACAAGATTATTCTTTTAAAATACATTAGTCTTTTATCATTGTTAATCTCTCTAAACGTCCTCTTTCGAAACAGATGTTACAGTGCTGTCTTTAACTCAAGTGGACACTGAGCAGACTGTGATCACTGTTCTCTGTCTGCTGGAATGCAGAAAGACATCAGCCTGTTCACTCATAGGACGTAGTACAGCAGTGTAGCTTCAAGTTTATACAGCCAGCTGGAGTGTTTATCACGCTGACACAAACAGCCTCAATCCCTGTCAGACACAGATTGGGGGTGGGGGAGCCCCCTAGCACTCTTTAGCTTATGGCTGCATTTTTACAAGCCATACAAAAACTCTTTCTCCTTCTCTCCCGGCACAGTCCTTCATCCCATCTGCACATGCACATATGACTAACTCTGGTTTCTGTTAGAATTTGTTTTCCAAACCATGCCATCAGCACAAGCTAGCACAGGACTTTGGCAACAGGTCCCAATCGCTGCCATGACTCCTCGTCTCTTGAGTTGTCCTAGCTCTCAAACACAACCCTATCATTGTCTCTTGAGCACTGTCCAGCGAGAGGCCAATCTGATGAAATAGAAGCAGCACAAAGGAATCTGACTGGCGAAGGGCCGTCTCTTTCTCGCCCTTATACATGGAACATATCAAGAGAGCCAGGGCCATCAATTATCCGGGTCTCTTTGGGACTGTGAAGGACAGTTTGCCTTTTTTTTCTCTTTCTGCCCTCCACTACAAGAGAGCACCTAACATCCTGCAAGAAGTTCACAAAGAAATGCTGCTTGAAAGCTTTAGAACTTCATCCTACTGCTCTGTTTTATGACTTCCAGCTGTTTCCTTCTGTCCCCATGCTTTTTACACTTATGCCCAACTTCTTTTGATTAAAATCAAGTATGGCAAATAAATCTACTACTATGTTCTAATCTAATGAATTCTAAATTCGTGGTCCATGCTCAGCTCCAGGACTATGCCTTAGCAAATCAGCAATTTATGTGAGAAAAAAGTCCTCTAGTTTTGTTCAAACAAAGAGTTCAAACTGGACTGAAGAACAGATCTAAAAACAGGCCAAGGCTGGGGAACAGACTCATCGTGTCTGTCATCCACTGGGGGAAACTCTGCAGTTTCGCCCCTCTTTGTTTTTTCTCCATGACCTACTTCTGCAGTGCAATCAGACCATTTATAACTGTTGTTTTTAACAGAGAGGCCCATGACTAAACACAAATGCTGTGTTACAAACTCTTGGATGGAAACTCAGATAGCCTATATTTGTCACAATGGAATCTTTTGCATGACTGTGTCCCTTCATTCCCTGTTTATGAGTCTTGTGTTTGCCTCAGGGTTGGGGATGGGACAGTTATGAGTGTTAATGGTATTAAAATCAAGGACAATGAACTTGTTTCGAGGAACCAAACACATTAGTGCCATTAGTGAAAGTAAACAGCCTATTTCTATAGTCTCCCTGCAAAGCATGTGATAGACTCAATATTTAATGTTTGAAGCCACTACTCCCCTTCTTCTATGTTCTTTGTAGCTCTTTTTTGTCAGTATAAATAACTAAAAGAGTAAAAATGTCTCTCAATATAATACCTGTAATTAATATTTTTTAAAAAGGCTCCTAGTGGAAAACTAAAATTTCCTCACTTTCTTTAAACAAAGGAGTTCAATGTAGTATGCCTGTAATTACTTAATTAATTGCTATTCAAATAATTTCAATTAACAATTGAATTGTCTTATTTGTTTTTTTAATGTAAATAATAAATATAACAGCTGGCCAAAGTGGCTCATTTTACATCGTAATTGTTTAAACTTAGTAGCTCCTAAAACAGACAATAACAGCTTGGGCTCAAATAAACAAACATTTCTCAATGCTGCCCTCTAAAGGTGTTAATAAAAACAACCCTATTAACAAACAACATCAATAGTTTAACTATGTATAAAATGACAGGCCTGTAAATATAAAGTTTTGAAATGTACCATTCACTCCCATTCAAATCCTGAAATTTCAGCCAACTTTGCTTTCATCAAATAAAAGTCCAGGTTAGATCCAGATCCAGAAAAGGAGCCTAAAGTGATTCTCTTAAAAAAAACAACAAAACATTTTAAGATAACTAAAGCCAAAAACATCTGGCCAGTGCTATAACACCTTTAAAGGGTAGCAGTCAGTAGTGTATGGTCATCCAGTCTCTTTCTGTTATCAGTTGAGAATTGCTAATGACAGACAGATAGGAAGAAACATGGCTTCCGTTTAGTCACTTTAGGCTTATAGTTTAATTTAATACAGACAACCTGT
The DNA here is from genome assembly GCA_037974365.1 of Hydrocynus forskahlii. Taxonomy (NCBI): domain Eukaryota; kingdom Metazoa; phylum Chordata; class Actinopteri; order Characiformes; family Alestidae; genus Hydrocynus; species Hydrocynus forskahlii. The sequence goes on along the minus strand of JBBPCX010069409.1, from coordinate 777 downwards.
TCAGCACAACTACTTATATGGCAATTAATCATATGTTAAAATGTCATAACTGTGACAGGTCAAGTTGTGAGAAGTGTTGCAACCTAGACTGCTTTTAAATGAGGCACACACAAGGCAGCCAATCAGAATAGAGGCTATTTGCATATATGAGTCTTAACAATACAGCAACAAAAACAGGCTATTTGATTCTAACCTAAGCCTAAACATAGGTTTGGAAAACTTAAAACCACAAACATCACAGACAGACTGTTAGCGGAAAAAATGAAATACAAGAAATAGTGGTCCGCATATTTTAATCATACTGGGAAAAATGTGACAACCATGATACTTTCATACTGTTCCAATACTGCCAACACTTTGATTATCATACCAGCCCAACGGCAAACAGAGGTGCCTCTTACCTCTGCAAAGCGATGGCCTGCTCATGGGTGTAGCGGGTGCCTGTACGCGGATGGAGCAAGAAGTGACCTGGGATGGCCATGTGATTGCTGGACCTCATCATTTTGCAGAAGGAGTAGATGAGGATGCAGAAGCCCATGACGCCCACGACCATGCCAATGATGCCTGTGTACACGGTGAACGTGATGAGGACAATGCCAACCGCCACTAATAGCACCCCCACGCTCACCAGCCCCCTGTGGGGCAAGGACAACCGACCTCCCGCCACTGAACCATCACCAGGAGCCTCACTGCCCGCCACTGTGTGTGTGTGTGTGTGTGTGTGTGTGTGTGTGTGTGTGTGGGTGTGTGTGTGTGTGTGTGGGTGTGTGTGTGTGT
>JBBPCX010069408.1:0-11388 GCA_037974365.1 Hydrocynus forskahlii | reverse complement strand
CTCACCTGCCTCTCTACCTCACTGTACCTCACCTGCCTCTCTACCTCACTGTACCTCACCTGCCTCGCTACCTCACTGTACCTCACCTGCCTCGCTACCTCACTGTATCTCACCTGCCTCTCTACCTCACTGTATCTCACCTGCCTCTTTACCTCACTGTATCTCACCTGCCTCTCTGCCTCACTGTATCTCACCTGCCTCTCTACCTCTCAACGTCACCTGCCTCCCTACCTCACCAGACGGTCTTCCTCTCTACCTCACTGTAGCTCACCCGATAATTTACTCTATTACATTTCCTCCCTGTTCTCTTGTTTATAATTCTAGTGTTTATTTGGAATCTGTCTCTTCTATATATTTTTATTATCTTGTTTTTAGCCTTTTCAAATTTCTCTTTATTTGTAAACTTGTCTCCTGGCCACTTCAGGAGCACATTTCACTACATGTTGTACTTATATAACTGTATGAGGCAAATAATTTAGAATCTTGAATTTATTGATTAAGGCATTGAAATGCTGGTGAACAGGCCACTGAATAGAAAAGAGGTTCTTTGGCTTTCTCTGGTCTATGGTCTATATCTCTATCCCACCAAACACCCAAAATCAATCGCTGGGAACCCATGCATTCGCCAGTATTTTTGTAATGCACATCATCTGCCGTTGCTGAGTGTAATTAGGAATATATTGGCTTATTTGTTTGCTTTGTGTGTGTTTTTTTCATAATAATTCATACATACTAATGCGCTCACCATGCCTTCCCTTGGGTTATTAAACCAGCAATAGAGCTTGAGATTTTGCTGTGTGTGTGTGTGTGTGTGTGTGTGTGTGTGTGTGTGTGAGAGAGAGATATTATGAGGAACAGACTGACGGTTTGGGGTCAGGCGGACTGATTTGCAATGCTGCTACATTCATGGTCACATAGGCAAGAAGGCGAGGCACGCAAGGCTCTCCATCCAGCACTCAAGAGTGTGTGTGTGTGTGTGTGTGTGTGTGTATGTGTGTGTGTACGGCCCCCTAAATATTTTCCAGCCTCTTCGGTGAAATTGCCACTGCATTTCTGAGATCTATCCGACATGCTTCAGCTCCATGGAGGAGAGGAACTCATCCAGCAGAAGCTAATAACCCATAAAGCCTTCGACGCCTTCCCTCGCCTCGGAGAGCTCTGTCCGTCCATCCGACCGGATGCCGCTCCTTAATTGATGATTTTCTCGCACTTTCCCATGAGTCGGCAGCGTGTTTACCGGCGCCGCTCATTTCCATCTGAATGTGGCCGAGCAGAAAGGATGACCTTTTCCGCCAGCGCCAGGAAAGCGTGGCATCAGCACCAGTCTTTGTTCTGGGGCACGGACACCCGGCAGAGGGGGATTAGGCTGTAACAGGCAACCCCGGACTGGTCAGGGTTGTAAAGGGTGTAAAGCTGGACTTTGTGGCCTGCAATGTCGAATCACTAATTTGGGCACCAGTTTCTGACTCAGGCACCGATTTCTGTTTTGGGCATTAAGGCACTGATCTCTGATTTGAGCCATGATTTCTGATGTGTGTACTGTTTTCCTGGATTGAAGCCCTGCCTCACATATTGTCATATGGTTAAAAGCATGCTTCTCAACTTTGAGATAATCGGAAGGACACCGGGAGCCTGAGAATTGATACACACTATATCTCTGACGGATGGATGGAGAGTAGTCATGATGTAATCCAGCTGCTTGTGTGCTGAATGTTTCTCTGATAGAAGCCGCAGTTGTATCCCTCTCATTCTAATATAGCTTTTAAATAGCTTTTAAGGGCAAACACCTCCAGTGACCGACACTATACAGCACAGGAGATTTATGGATGAATCAATCAGCCGCAAAGTGGAGCGCCATGTATATCATATATACAATCTACCATGAGTGTATACAGGCATATATATGTATTAATGCTGGGCAACGATTAAAATGTTTTTCTGCGATTAATCACACTGTTATGCGCAAAATTCAATAATTAATTCAAAAATACTGTATTGTGCATTTACTGTAAAGTACTGCTATATGAACAAAAGTGCAACAACATTTGGTTTGCAAACACTTTAAACAAATAAGGAGCTTTTTAACAGCAGTGTTCCCTTTAACACAGTTACACAGCTGCAGTTCAAATATTTCTGCAAATCTCAACTTAAACATTAATGTAATCAAATCAAATATAAAAACAAAGCTATTTGCCACTGCAGGGCATTCATGTTTTATCTAGTTTGTTATAGAAAAACAAGTTCCCCTCAGAGCCCAGAGCATTATAGCAGCTACAAAGAATTTTTAAAAACCTGCATTAAGTAAACAATGCGTTCGTGCAATAATGTGTTAACATGCCTAACCCTAATGTATATATTATTAAAACTATAGTCAAAGCTGTAATTAAAATGGATTCTTCTATCCTTATTTTGTTAGAAGAGTTTGGACAGAAGTAGTAGTGGCCTACAAAGAAGTCTAATTGTCTCAGCCCTGGCCTCCAGCACATTGAGGTGTTTTCACTGCTCCCACCACACCTGATCCAACTAATCAGCTCGTTAACGAACCCGTTCTGGGCTGAAGTGGTTTCTTAAAGAAGAGAAAGAACTTAAAAGTGCAGGGTAGGGTGACCTCCAGGGCCAGGTTGGGAAATTCTGAAATGTCTTAATCTTCTCAGGCTTATTCCTGGAGCACTGCTGCCCTCCAGACTGTGCTGTTTCCTTCTCTAACATTGTTTCCTACTCCTGGTCCTGGATGCCACTGCCCTACTTATTTAAGTGCTTTCCCTTATTTAAGAAATGAACCTAAACACAGTAAGGGCATGTTAAGCTGATTAGTTGGATTAGGTGTGTTGGGAGCAGTGAAAAAACTCTGCAGGAGCAGGACTTGGAAACACCTCTAACAAACCCATTTTCCCTCAGTAGCTCATTAACTAGGTCTGTGTTGGAGGCAGGTCTGCTGTAACACCAGATGGTCATCAACCCTCCTCCTGGAGAGCCACCTTCTAGCACACAAATTAATCTGATCCAGCCAATCAAGGTCTTCAGAAGAACAGAATAAGTTGGGACACATGCATCAGGTGGTCCACTGGAATGCTGAACTCCCAAGACTGCTCTAAAACAGTTCATCAGCAGGTATGAACACGTACATAGTTTGATGAGATATTTCTCTGTGGACCACGGTGCAACATATATCAACATTCAGACAGTGTTTTCCAGTTCCTGAGGCACACTGCCCTGCACATCTGACCTTTTTCACTTCTTCCAACACGTCTGATCCAGCTAATCAGCTGGTTATCAACCCCTTACTGTGTTGAAGTGGGTTTGGTGAAGAAGGGAAGGCTCTAATAGGACCAGGATTGGCAAAAAAGTCTCACATTATTGGAGAGTCTCAGCAGAACTGTTTCACTTTCTGATCAAACAGGCTTATAAATGTGATGAGTATGAAGAACCTTTTAAAGGTTTTTAAAGGCCACTGTGTACTATAAAGATCATTTATCATGTCCTTTATATCATATAGAGGTTTACTGACACATCACATTTACAAAAGTAATTCTCTAAAGAACAACTGAATGAAAGGTTCTTTGGGGAAGCCAGATCCAACTAATCAGCTGGTTATCCAGCCCTTACTGTGTTGAAGTGGGTTTTTTGGTAAAGAAGGGAAGGCACTAAAAGGACCAAGATTGAGGGAAAAAGTGCTGCAGTGTGTTATTGGAGCAACTCACTAGAACTCAGTTCCTGAACAAACAGGCTTATAAATGAGATGTAAGCGTGAATAACCTTTTCAAGGTTTAAGGAACCTTCACATTACAGGTCATTTACTAGGTTAGGGTTTATTCACAGATCCTTTATGGAGGTTCTCAAACTCACACATCTTGTTTACAAAAGTGGTTCTATAAAGAACATTCGACTGAAAGGTTCTTTTGGGGAAGCCAGAAAAGTTCTGTGGCTTCAAGCAAAGATGCCTTTCTGTGAGTTTAAACAATAAGAAAAAATTAATTGGTAAAAAGGCAAATGTTTCATTCTTATATGTACTTATTTCAGCATTGTCTGAAATGAATAAAATGTGTTCCGCAAAAAGAAAAGTGGTGCTTGACCATAAGTTTTACACTCATGAAACTGGAACAGTGTGTGTGTGTACTTGGGAGAATTTGATTCAAACACATGGTGTTGTCAGAGAAACAGGGAGTCGTCAGAACATCACTGATGATCCACAGTGCCGGCGCCAAGTGGGGGCATTCGAAGGCATTGCCCTCCCTAGCGAGTCGGTCATATGTAGGAAATCTTTGTGTTCAGGAAAAGTACTGTATATAAAGGCCGTCCGGTGCACGGACATCGGCCCGAGATCAGTCAGCAAGCCACACCCTCTTCCCCGGAACCACGGTCGACACCAGCCAGCAAAACCCGCCCCCCCGGAACGGCAACTGATAGGGCCCGCCCATAGTCAGTTAGATGCCCGCCCAGTAGGTCCGCTCTGGCGCCGGCACTGATGATCCACCAGCTGAAACCAAGCTGCTGCAGAAAATGTTCTAATGAAAGTCACATTATAATCTTTACCTCATCCACCACTTACCCAGAGCTCATAAAGTCATTGTTCTGTTCAGTCTGTCCAAGTCGTCTTGTTCTGTCAACAAGAAGCCAAAGGAGCAGCCAGAGCACCAAACTTCAAAGAAGCAGCACTTATAAACCTGATCATTGCAGATGGTTCAACAGTCCATTGGCAATTTCCTCCAGAATTGCTGCAAAGAACTCATCTTTGCATCATCTACCTAGCTTCCAAGACAACCCCCCCAAAAAAAGTCCTTGCCTCTAATACAGGAAGCTGTTGGTTCAAGTCTTGCCTAAGCTGCTGGAAGGAACAAACTTTTAAGACAGTTAAACCCAACCGACTAGTTTGTTCGTTCCTTTGATGCCGTGTTTCACATATTAGAACCTGGAACCTCCAGGTCTTAGCAGCAGTGCTCTTACCACTGAACCACAGGATCTCACAGCTATCGTGTTCTTTTGGGAAATTTCACTTTCAGATGAAATGTGACATACAAGACCTAAAAGATCCCACGACCTTCAGTTCTTAAGACCACTGCAACCTAACCAAAGTTTTTATGATATTTTTCTTTCAGATGAATATGACATGCAAGATATAAAGTACACAACTCAGATTTGATCTCACAACTTTCTAGACTTGAGCCCACAGTTTAAACCAGTGCACTACAGAGCCAGGGCAAACACTCCACATTTGACTTTCAGATGAAGTGTGATACAAGACATTAAAAGTAAGACACTAATTAGTGTCTACAACCGATCAATCTTGAGACCACAGCTAAAGCCAGTGAGCTACTGGACTTGAAAAGCTGATGAAGTGTGATGTGCGAGAGATAAAGTTAAAGACTCAGGCTTGATCCCATGACCTCATGTTTCTACAGTGTAAACAAGTGAGCTACATGGCTTGACGAGCAAAGCTGTGTTTTTTTTTTAAATGAACAAATATAAAGACGAGTAATTGAAGTGAGCCAATGGCCCAATGATAACTTTCCCTTAAGGCAGGAAGACTACAAGCCCATTACCTTCTGGCTCTCATAAACAATCTGTGGTTCCATCTAAGCCCAAATCCAGGGGTGCCAAACCTGTGAGTCCCTGGAGACCTCACTTCTGCAGACATCAGCATTTTCTCTCCTGTAACCATCCGAGTTCAGCTCACAAAGGCTTAACCGACTCACTGATGAGTTTAATCAGGTGTGGTCAATGAGGTTCAAATTTACACGGACAATGTAATTAATATTACTGATAAAATCCATAAATCCATTACATCTCAGTTAAAAGACTCTTTGGAATATTACATCACTGATGTGTAGCTATGATGTTTACATAAAAGGTCAAAAGCCCCAACCAGTTTGCTGACATTAAGTTAAGTAGGCAGAACCACTGTTCCTTATTTTCCATGCAAACCTGCAGTGGGGGTTCTACAGCTAACATCTCTAATAGTTCATACACTGCTGAAAATTGGTTAGACTAGTTTAGATGAGTGGAAACATCCCTGATTTTTGCATATTTTCATTGCAAAAGTTATTCTAATTAGTTTATATGCAGTAGTACTAGAACTTCGGGACTCAGACACAGTCTCAGTTTTTAAGTCCAGGCTGAAAACCTACATGTTTAGTCAGGCTTTTTGTAATTAATTTTTCCTGTTAGATGAAAGCTGTAGAGGCGAAAGGCGGTGGGCACAGAGAATTCCAGTAAACTGGGACACTGGTGTTGTCGCCCCAGCACTCCTCACGTTCACTCAGGTTTGTGAGGGTGGAGTGGAGGTGCGCCGGTGTCTCAGGAAGCTCTCATGCTCATCATACCTCTCGGTTCTGCCCTTTCTAGCTAGGCTGCTTTAGACAGATACGCCGGAGTCTTAACTTGCACTCCTCACAGATATAAATAATTCTCTGCACATTTAAACAGAACTAACGCTCTTCTCTGTTTTCTCAGAGGGGAACTGCTGCACATTTGCCGGACTGATCACCATGGGATCCCAGGCCACCGCCTTCCTGGGCCTGCTATCGCTGGTGTCCTCGTCCAAATTGTCCTTGACTGGTTTCGGCTCCACTCGTGCCTTACCCCAAGTAGGGGCAGCTGCTGCTTAAAGCTCCGGTGGATATTGTTGCTTCTGATCCTGTTGTTTATGGATCAGACTCTGCTTCAAAAAATTCCAATATACATATACTGGCACTATGGGGACCTGGTTTTAATGTCTGACAAATACACACATAAAGAAAAGTGGCCCTTTATAGTGATGTGTGAACACACCTCAGCACACAGTGTGAACAATGTGAAATTCTTTCTCTGCATTTTACCCATTCATCAAGTGAAGCAATGGGCTGCCTAAATTCGACTAAAATACAAGCAGACTAGTATTCGCTCCTCACATCAGAGACCCTTGGGCATCTGTGACCCTGTCATTTGTCCACTTTTGGTAGGAACTGACCACTGACCAGGAACCCCCCAACAAGACCTGCTGCTCTGGGGATGTTCTGACCGAGTTGTCCAGACATCGCAGCTTAGCAGTGACAGCAGTGTTTAACAGCAGTGTTCCCTTTAACACAGTTACACAGCTGCAGCTCCAATATTTATTGAGATTTTCAAGAAATATTTGAACTGCAACTGTGTGCAGAGGGAATACTGCTGTTAAAAAGCTCCTTATTTATCTATAGTGTTTGCAAACCAAATGTAATTGCACTTTTGTTCATATAGCAGTACTTTTAAAATAAGTGTGCAATACACTACTTCTAAATTCATTGTTAAATATTCCATATAAAAATGCGAGTAATCACAGAAATCATGCGATTAATCACGAGGTTTTTTTTTTAATCGTTACCAAGCATTTATATGTGTGTGTGTGTGTGTGTGTGTGTAAAACTATGCTGCTCCAGTTGAGGGCAGTGTTACACAGTAGATCCACTGCCCTCCTTTTATCCTGAGGGGCATCTTGTGGGCCAGAGGTTCGGGTGTTGCCCCTGTGTTCAGAAGGTGGTGGGTTTGAATCCCAACACTGCTAGTGGCACCACTGAAGTACCCTTGAGCAAGGTACCCCTCCTCCCCCAATACAATAGGTGGGGACGTTATTGCTGGTAATCCATGACCCCAGTTAAAGTAGAAGGAAGTATGTTGAAATTTACCAAATAAATTATAATTACCAAATAATTACCTTTCTCCAGGATCTGGGTCTGGACCCGGACCGCGGTCCGCCTGTTAGCGACCGCTGGTCTATTCGATATGGATTTTCACATTCACTCTTTGCCAAAATAAAAGTAGAACAAAACATAACAAAAGATATTTTTTAGCTTGTCTATTGAACACTTTTTAGCTACTATTTTAACACTTCATGGTTTTTAACACTAATATGTAAATACTGTTTTTATAACTTCCCTTTTTACTCTATGTGGTCCACTGTATTATGTGGGTTACAAGAACATGGCAGCTTTATTCTAACTTGGTCTATATTTAAAGTTTATAAATAAACTCTGACAACACCATCTTCTCTCCCATGTGGCCAAACTGAGAAGGTCATGTGGGTTCCTGTGGCATGTGCCTTAAAATAGCCAGAAGTCTTGCAGAGAAAATATTCACATAACTTATGGAAGTCTAGACAATGGAGCCCATTTTTGACCTGCCTACAGTTTCAGAAGGATCCATGCTGCACTGAAACTCATATAAACACAGAGCCAGCTGATGTTCAGGAAAGACTGGCTGTACGGTTATTTTTGCTCCAGTTCCCACTGAACCATGAATAAAAACATTTTCATGTTGAATCGAAGTTCCATGGCCAAGGCTGTTAAATTCATTTGTTCAGTGTGCTGGACACAAAAACTTCATCTGAAAGCGTATTCTGATAACAGTCTCAGACAGTTGCATGTGAACACTGCGTGAGAAACTGTAGGCGGAAGCCAGTTTTAAAACTGTCAGTTGTTATCAGCACTTCTCTGAAATACTTTCCCAGAACAGCAGTTGCTTGCATGTTCTCCTATGCATGTGGGGTATTTTGATAATGGGTATATAAACAGAGGGCTTTATATCCCAGCGTTTTTCAAACTTACTTGTCCTGAGGACCAGTCCTGTCAGGCCTTAGGGTGCAGGGCCCTGCATTAACAACCTCCACAGGGTAACATGAATAGATAGACTACTTACAAGTAAATATTTTAAATAAAATATATTTTTCTCTGATTATGCATATTATTTGTCTATTTCTCATCATTGTCAGTGTCATAGACAGACTATAAATTGCATGAAATGTATAAACTTAAAGGAAGCATTTTTTGGCAGGGTAGCTTTAATCAATAGACTCTGCTGTTGATTTGCACCACGGTAGCATCAGAACACCGGTGCCTGCGGTCCAGAGCCACGATCAGAACAGTTTATCAGGCACCTTCCAAGCAACAGCAAGTTAACATTTATAAATCTTTTCTTTTTTTACTGAACAGGTTCCAGCCACAACATTTTTTTTTCATCAAGGAACAGCAGAAGCAGTCATGTTCAGTAGCAAGTGTCCCTGTTAAAGTGAGGTGAAGCAGTCAGCATAAAAAAATGCCCAGCACTACTATATATATATTATTACTAGAGGCAGAATTGGGCCAAATAGGTGAGAGCTCTGTGCATGTTTTGGTTGGACGAATTTCTTTTTAGAAACTAAAAGTCCGTTATGGACTGCAGAATTAGCCTTTTTCAACTTTATTTATATACACACCCATTTGTGTGTTCTCAGTAATACACAATACACAGGAACAGTCTTTTCTACTGAAATAAGCAGGTCACAGCCTGTTCCACAGAAGCAGATTTGCAACTAGACTGCATTTCAGCAGAGAAAATGCAAAGTGTGCTTACTCAAATGCAGTAGTCATCTGACCCTTCATACCAACTGCCTTTCATGCCTTAGCAACCATCCAGAAGCAGCTCTGTCCCGATACTTCTGGCCATACTGTTCAGTTTAAACAAGTGTGTCCCAATACTTTTGGTCATATAGTGTTGCATGACACCTGTGTCCCATTACTTTTGGGACACAGTTCCGTTTAAACAGGTGTGTCTTTGTGGGTGTGGCCTGTGGTCTCATATGAAGTTTCATAAGGTTTAGACACTGTATGGAGCCTGAAAGTTTCTTCTTCTGAAACTGCATTCATTTCAATGGGGATAAAAATGAATGGAAGTGAATGGGGAAACAAGGGATGAGCGAAAGACAAGGAAAAGACGAGTGCAGGTCATCACCGACTGCGTTTGTGTGTCGGGGAAGTTGGCCTGAGGTATCACATGAAGTTTGGTGGGTTTCGGACGGAGTGTGTCCGAGCAGGACTATCTGAACATTGAGCCCTATTCATTTCCTATGGGAATTTTTTCGCCAGAAAAACGCAAATAACGAATGAACAACAAGATGTAGCAAAAAGCTGTGAACAATCACGCTATTCCAGATCAGTCCTGATGTGTCAGAGTTGGAACGGTGTCTCTATTTCAAAAGCCCTGGGAGGAGTAGCAGGCCAAAAAACAGGTGAACGGAATAAAAATAAAGACGAAGAAGATAAAACTTAAAAAGAACAATAGTGTGCTTCCTCTGCAAGCACACTAATTACATGGGAACTGTGGATAAGAATATTGCTGTAATGATCTATAATGAACCCCAGTGAACTCCGGTAAATACAAGTGACTGCAGCCTATTCTGATATTCCAAAATCAAATTAAAACTGTTATCTGGAAAATAGAAGGAATCTTTCCTGTGTGCAATGTTCTATCCTTAACACCAGTGAACAGTGAATATTAACATGCACACCTCGTTTGTTCTCTGACTTCGGCAGTTAACCGATTATTATAGTGACCTTGTAAACAGCATACTCAGATTACCGACATTTATTAGATTGTACAAGTAGATAGGTGTTAGATTTATACAAGTAGATATTATGAAGCAGTGAACTTGTAAAATCTTCAGAACCTTCTTATTCTCCATGGGCAACACATTTGATCCCACAGGGGCCAGTTATATTAAGACAAACAAGAGGAGGAGAAATAGGTTAATTTACCGTTTATTTTAAATTAGCACTGATATCTGGTCAGGCCACCTCAGTGTGTCTCTCAATTTCCCATTTCTAGCAGGGACCTATTTCAATAGAAAGTCATAATTAAATTAATAAATACAAACAAAACAACAAAAAACACCCAAACACATTCCAGGAAGCTCTTTCAATTATCCATTTAGGAGACTGTTATCATTACAGTTATCCAATGCACCCCCCTTAAACCTAAACAGACTTAATTAGTAGTCAGGAAAAATGAAATGAGAGGACACCAATCGAAAGACGTCAGTCACACTCACGTTTCTCCTGAAACAGTGAAAAGAAATAGTGCTTTCAGTGCAACTGCTCACCTGCTCCTCTGTTGGCGCCTGACATCCCAAAGCTATGGTTTGGCCAAAAATTTCATTTGCACAGGTCAGTTATTTAGCCTGAGCTTTGCAATTAAATGAACATGAGTATGGAAATAAACTGGTTATGCCTTTTTAAACAAAAATCGAAAGCACATAACTGAGAACAATGAAGTTTTTTTCAGATTATTGTTTTTTCTACACCACCCTACAGCAAAAATAGACATCCCCTGTTGATCACTCACACCCTGTTCTAGGGTTGGTCAGTCATGACACCATGACAACAGCTGTGCTTGGGAGTGTCTGGTAATATGTGAATACTTAAGATCATTGAACTAAATCTGAAATGTTTTAACAGCTGCAAATAATTATTGCACATAAAAATAATGCCACATGCAATAAGATCCCAACAGGAATCTTGCATCTGATCAACAACTGCTTCAGTCAATTTGTCACGCTGAGAGTCAGAATACTGGCTTGAGTCGCCCAAATGTAGCGTGAAGGAAGAGCCCAAACGCGGATAGCAC
>JBBPCX010069407.1:0-11388 GCA_037974365.1 Hydrocynus forskahlii | reverse complement strand
GAGATGTAAGCAATTCTAAATATTTTGGATAGTGACCCCCTATCTTTTGTGAGAATGTATTGTGCCAAACTTCATAATGTAACCTAGCAACAGTGCTGTCACTCGAGCTATCAACAAGTTACCGGAGGTGTCACTGTTTTCAGAGGGGAGGCCCACATTGATGAAGTTTGGGAACCCATGGTTTAAAGTGTTTGTATAAATTACACTTTTGTTCATATAGCAGTGCTTTAAAAATAAAACTACACTACTTTTACACTACTTGTGATTGAAACAATGTAATTAATATATATGTATATATAAAAACAGGAGAAAACTTGTTCTTTGTAAGCGATGTCCACTAAGTGAGCTTGGTTCTTCTTTTTTGGTGTGAAAGTTTGAAACGTCCTCTTACAGGAAGTTCTCAGCCTGATATAAACTGTCATTATGATATAAACTCAGAAAGACCACGTGAATTTATTAATTGAGATTCAGTTTTAAAAGAGCACATATTACTGCAGGTAATGCAGGCTGTTGTTGGTCTATTGTATTTGTTTTGTAGTGCTGCTGTCAGATTCCACACAATGTTTAATAATCTACAGTTCAGCCTTAATGAAATTCTCACAAAGTGGAACTGGCCTTGGTCATGAGGCTGCAGCGTGAAATTCACTTCCATTTACCAGTCAGTAATGATTCGTAAAGGAATGACCACCACCTGCTGGTGAAACACTGATACTGCAGCGGTGTTTAAAGTGGGCAGGAAATTATAAAGAAATCCAGTTTCAGCCTCCTTGCTCCACTTGCTCTTGGAGCATATGCATTAGTTAGATTAGTGGAGAATCATGTGTTTTGGGAGCTGAAAGCTGGACTGTCCTGTGAGCTACCTCACCTTGTTTAGCGGATTTGGTTTTGTGCACAAACCACAAAGAAAATTCCTCTTTTCTCACTCATCCATTCTGTTCATTCTATTTCTTCTCCTTTTGTTCTCTTCTGAAATCAACCTCTTCTTCTCTCAAACACACCACTGACACGTGATATAAAGAAAGGCGTTTCTACTAAGCATGTATTACAGAGGGAAGTAAGTCATGGATAAGTATTCGCTACTTGTAAATAAATTACAAGAAAACGCATTCCTGATGTAAATTTGGGTACCAAACTGTATCATTTCTCTAATGAAACAGTAAATGTATTAAATTCTTAAAATGTGTTACTGGCTGTTACTTTACAATAACTATTTTTACTTTAACAGGAATCATGAACAAGTCCAAGGCTGAGCACTTTCTGAAGCGCCACAAAAAAAAATTAGTAAATGGTGTGAGGAATGTGAACAGTTTGCTCGACTCTCTCAGCCAACCAAGCGCATCTGAGGACGCCTTTCTGACTGACGAAATGGTCAACAAGGTCTACGCCAAAGAAACCAAACAGGATCAAATGCGTGAGATTTACAAGCATCTGACCAGCACCAAAGGATACCAGCTGATGATGAAGTGGCTGAAGAAGAACGAGCCTGACTTGATGGAAGATTTAGGTAAGAGTGTTCATCTCTACCAGCACAGCGACGTTCTCAGCCTTCAGTAATGCAACACGAAGGAACAAAAACATTCAACATTTCAGGACTTCAATGGACATTCATAATTCTCTGCAGTACATTCATTAGTCATCTCCTTATTCCATAACTCTTATTGCTGGTGTTAACGGGGGGCCCTGTCTGAGGGATTTGTCTTGAGATGGTTGTCCTCAGCTGGCTCACTTGGGGCTTAAGAAGAAGTCAGAGTCAAAGAACAAAAAGTTGAAATCGTAGAGATATTCCAGATTTCCAGTAACATGTGTTTGACTTGTCGTTTTGAAATGACCACATTGTTGTTTTATTTCTTCTTCAAACAGAAAATGATTCAGATTCAGATGATGAAGCACCAGCAAGTAAGTCACTTCAGTATGAGGTATAGTTTTAGCCTAGTTTTATGTGGTGTCACTTATTCTCTCGATGACTCTCCCCGACTCAGGCAAGAGGCCCAGAAGCTCCGCAGAAGCTGTGGATGAAATAGACAGTAACCTCGATAAACCAAGTAGGTTCTCCATTTAACCCTCAACTGCCCCAGTGCCCACACTGTGCTGCTTCTATACGGGGCATTATAAGCTCCATGTTACACAATTTGCTGTTAAAGCAACTCAGTATGTTTTTGTCTCTATAAACAGACTGAGATGAGGTCAGGTGTATTTGAGTGGGGAAATCCACAAAGTGTGCCGGCCCTCCAGGGCTAGAGATGAAGATTAGAACTGGTGTAGAGTGTTTTTGCAATTAACAATGTCCAAATTACCATTCAGTCATTCAGTAGGCTATAACTTTTGATGTCATTTTCAACAGATTTCAAGACTACGTCCACCTTTTCCCAAATTGAAAAATGGCTCTCTGAATCAACAAACAGCCAGACACTGATTGAGAATTTGAAAAAGAAACTTGCTGATGGTGAAATGGAGGCTCTGGAAAAACAGCTAAAGGACAAGAAGCTGAAAAAAAGTTTATGTTTTAATTCAGAGGATGTGAAGGCCATCACAAGTAACCGGAAACTTCGAGAATTCTTAGATGCCAGCAAGGATGCAGAGTTCCCCGAACTTACAATAAAACTATTTTTTGAGAAGGACGGAGGACATGCAACTAATGAGAACATGACAGAGACAGATGATGAAAACTGTCTAGAGGAAGACATGATTAGGAACACAACTCAAGATGATTTAAGCAGCAGTGGATATGGATCTTTATGCACAAGTTTTAACAGCAACCCGTCTCATTCTTTTTCACTAATTGAGGGCCAGTTATCATCCCTTAACATGTCTGTTACTCATGGCCGTACAGAGGGCAGAGACATTGGGCAGAATGAGACGAAGACAACAGGAAGTAAGCCCCAAAACACTGGCATGCAATCTCATTCTAGGCAAGCCGGAGAGTCTGAAGTTCCAAAGCTAACACGAGGTCTCCATGCTGCCCAAGGCCAAAATGTCACACATGTCCAAACACACTCTGAGACACACTCTCTTTGTGCGGCATCAGATAATCCAGTGCAAAATAAAGGTCCAAAATCTACCAAGGAACAGAATGAATCTCACCCCATTCAACTGTTTGACCCGACAACGGTGTCATCTCGAAAGTCAAATGTTTCAAAGCCAATGGAAAACATCCTTTCTGCCCCTTCCAAGAAGCCTGAAGGAGATGATGCCCCACTAGGGCAACTTTTGAACACGCAGAAGAGTGAACAAAAAAGACAGAATGATTCAGGGGTAGTTAGAAGCATTTCATTTACAGAAGAGTCATTTCAGACCACCAGCTTGAGTGAGGTAGCAGACAATCCTAAAGAGAGGACGGGCCCACAGATAAACCCTGATCCAAATTCTCATACAGAGTTTGAGAGCACAGATATGCCATCGCAAGAAGAATGCAAGAGATCTGACATCCCACAACAAATCAAATGGTTCAATTGTGACCATTGCCATACTGAAATTCCCAACAAAATTCAGCATGAAAACAAATACGGGACACCAGTAGAAGTTATGGAGATGGAGGAGACTGTGTGTGAACAAAGTGAATCACCTGACAAAATACATCAAGAGGACAAAGAAAACACAGAGGAAGCTATGGATAAGCAGGAGATGGTAAATGCACCATTTACTGGAAATCCAGCTGCAACAGAGCTATTACTGTCCCCCAGTCTCAGTGGGGCAAGTGTCCATTGCCAACATGAAACATCTGTCGAAATTCAGCATGAAAACAAGGACGATTCACCATCAGAAGGAAGAGACATGGAGGGATGTGAGCTGTTCACTGGCAAGGTTTCTGAAGCAGAGCCATCATTGTCCTCTCCTCCAAATGTGGCTGCAGATGACGCTGTGCAGAAAAAGAGTCCAGTTGTTTCTCAGGAACAGGGTGAATCTACCCCCTTACTTCAGCTTGACCACACAAATATAACAACTGAAAAGTCAGATGTTTCAGGGCAAGAAGGAGATCTCACCTTTACCAAAGGATCTCGTCTCCAACAGAAACCTTCGGAGACTGTGAATGAAACAGACATGAACTCAGAAATGAATAATACTCGGCCTGTGGTTTCAGAACCACTGAGGAACGATCCTGGGGCAGCAGAAACTCAGACAGTGCAACCCAGTTTCTTTAGCACCCCATTAAACGATTCAGCACAAGCTGTAAAAGCTTTGGCAGGACCTAAGAGGAGGCAACAGTTAAACAACAACAGGCTTAAGAAAAGAAAGGAAGAGGGGAAGCTGCTTCGCGACTGGGCAATGAAAAAATGTACCAGTGAGCAAGACTTAGAGAAAGTGTTAAAGTGCATTTCTATTGAAACCCGAGTAGAACACCCTGAGTATCCACTTTTCATTGTGGACAATGTGAGGGTGTATAAAGACCCGAAAAATGACGAGAGACAAATTATTATTGTCGCTGATGAGAAAAAGAAAACTGTCCCACAAGGCACGAGAACCATAGTCAATTACCAAATGTGGGTGTGTGGTGTAAAGAAAGCAGTGGTCTTAGGTCAGAAAGAGCATGAGCTGTGCTATAGTCGGCCTCGTGTTGAAGGAGTCAAAGAGCAGTGTGAAAGGTTAGTGTTTGAAGTCTTCGCCCCTGCTCTGGCGGTGTTCAAAAATGTGCAGAGGCAAGAGAGGTTATATTCTCTCGTCCAAGACCAGTAGAGATCCCCACACCAAAAAATCAAAGGCATTAAAATGAATATAACATGGTACAGGCATAAAACTAGATAAATGCCAAAAATGACCTCTTGAAGGAGTCATGGACCTACAGTTCTTCAGTGGAACCCTCCCATTTATCGACAGCAGGCTGTGAGATATTCCACATGAACTTTTTTTGTAAGAACTTTGTAAGCAAGGTGATCAAAAGTCATAAAATGTTTTTTGTGGCTGTAAAACCCAACATTACCATCGTTTATCTGAGAATCTAAATCATCGTTCAACGGACAAAGATGAGGCGATTAATTCTAATGTCCTAATTCGGGCAGAACATCAACTGTTCGTACTGCATGTCTTAAATGTTTATGCTGCTGATCAGTTCCGTAACTTGGGCAGAGTTGGAGAGGGCATGGATCAGAAGACCTTTTTGTAACTGCTTTTAATTCATTTCATTCAGTAAAGCATGTTGAACCAGCGGATGGTGTGCAGTGTGTTTCTCTCAGCCTCCTCAGGTAGTGCAGAGTGGTGGCCTTCGGGCGATAGAAGGAAACCATGTCCAGATCAGTTTCAGACACAGTGGTGGCTGAATTGAGCTGTGTGGTGTTCCTCAAAGATCAAGTTATCCATCATTAGCACCCAAACGTTCAGCTGCAGTGCGAGACTAAAGAAGCAAAATTTCACCCCACACAGTTTGTTGGTGACTGACCACATCTGGGTTTGGTTTAATGTCACTTCAGCCACACGATGCACACAGTAAAACAAAACAACACTCCTTCAGGACCATGGTGCAACACAAACAGAAACAGAACAACACAAGATTACATATGTGCAGACAGGGCAAAATACATGGAGAGCAAGAGAGACAGGACAAAAAAAACACACGAGCAACAAAAATAACAGGACGGGACATTTAGTGTAGCTGATAAAAGCAGCTGCAGTTCTAATGTGAATGAATACAGTATTATTACAGATACTGCATTCCAGAACAATCATTAAGCGTATACAAAGATGAAAGTATAGAAGTAGACAGTAAAAAATAAATAATTGTGCAAATATTAGCTGCAGCAGGATAGATAATGTGCAGTACATTATAAATCAAGGGTATTTACAGTGGCCGTTGGGGAGTAAGTGTTTAGCTTTGTGTTAGGAGAAGAGAGTGTATGAGGAGTGTGTGTGTGTGTGTGGGGGGGGGTGCGTGCAATTCCCTATAGCCTATATTAAATATTTGGGAATATCTATTTTCATATTTTATTAAGTTCTTTGATAAGGTTACATCACGTGACAAGTCACGAAAGCGCCAAGCAGCTACCGCTGCCAGTCACAACAAAAACAAAGAAATAAAAGTGAAGATGGAAGACGAGGTGCGGGAGAAATTGAGGTCGGGAATTTACATCATTAAAAGAAAAACAGGTCAGGCTGCTAAAGCTAGTGTCTGGGACCGGTTCTCAGAAATAGTTGCAGCAGGAGACAACAGCAGTATCGGCTACGTGAAGTGCAATTCGTGTGGAAAAAAATATACGAACACGAGAGCCACAAAACAGGCACTTCCAGCATGTCAAGACATATTTGTGGGGGGTCTAAGAAAAAGGACGACAGTGGCACGTCTCAAAATATAACAGTGTTCCTCAAAAGTAAAGTACCAGCACATGTCAAGTCCGAGGTCACAGACGCTTGTGTTGAATTGTGCTGTCGAGATCTGCGGCCCTTCGACATAGTATCTGGAGATGGATTCCAGACCGTAGCCCAGTGTCTAATTAACATTGGTTCACGTTACGGACGTGTGGATGCCAGCAGTGAACTCCCTCACAGGCAAACTGTTTGCGACAGAGCCAAATCAACCGCAAAAGAAAAAAAAGAAATCCTCTCAAAGAAGATAAATCAAGCTCTGGATTGTGGCATAGCTATTACCACTGACATGTGGACTGATGAGTTCAACAAACGAGCATACACGGCTTTTACTGGTCACTTCATCAATGACGACTGGAAATTGGAGAGCCGTGTCATAAGCACAGCTGAATTTGATTCAACTCTCAAAAAGACAGCACACAACATCCACGAGCAAATTATAAAGGAGCTACATGACTTTGGTATTGAACCTGCTCGCATATCAAAAGTAATCTTTGTAAGTGACCAGGGCGCAAACATAAGAGCTGCCCTGAGCGGCTGCAAGTGGATGCCGTGCACCGCCCATGTCATTAACATCGTTCTCAAACACACATTTGATGTAAAAGAGAACACGCCACCATACATGCGCGACGTGAGTGATATCATCGCAAAATGCAAAAGCCTTGTGACATACCTGAAAAAATCCGGCACTGTAGTACAACTACCACACACCGTGACGCAGGAATGCGAAACCCGGTGGAATAGTAAAGTTGCGATGATGCAGTCAGTCAGTAAGCAGTGCCGTGAAATCCAACAGGCCTTGCAGGAGAAAGATCAGCTCCACAGAATGGATGGCATTCAGCTGGATGTGTTGAACACAGTTACTGAGTTTTTGTTGCCTTTTAAAACTGCGAGTGAAGAGATGGAGGGTGATACTTATCCAACTATTCAGCTGGTCGTGCTTTGGTTTTTTAAACTGAAGAAACACTGCGAGCCCCAATACGGTGATCCGGAGTACATGGTTTATATTCGGGCACAGGCAACGCAGCTGCTAAATGAGAAAATGTCCATCAGCGTCACCCACAAGCTTGGAACGTTTCTTTGTCCCCGTTTTAAGTCCCTGAAGATGTTTCAAGCGGAGGAGAGAAACGCTGTATAGAAGACTTGTCAGGGAATTTGGCAGTGCGCCGCTCACACCTCCAGCAGGTGTGAGGGAACCAGAGCCCATGCCTCCAGGTGAGTGGTACCAGCTAATAAAATAGCTAATAATAGCTTACGTTTTAGCTACTGTGGTCTAATGTATGTGTAAAAGGTTAAATATTGTTATATTTTATTTTTTGTTGACGAAGCTGAGCGAGTCAAAAGAAAAAGAGATGAGTTTAGTGAGTGGGAGGATGATAGTGAAGACGTTGCCGAGAGAGACGAGGTTCAGCGCTACATTGAGGGCCAGTTCTTCTGGGACGGAGAGGACGTTCTAAGCTTCTGGCAGTCGCAATCAATCGCCTTTCCTGTGCTTGCCAAGGTGTCAAAAATGATTCTCTGTGTCCCAGCCACAAGCGCTGTGACACCGATGTTACCCCTGTATAGACTGTACTGTAATTCATGCACAGGTGTTTTCTTTGGTATGCACTGTTGATTTCTTTGGTATAAGCAGGGAAAATATAATAATAAATTCCTTTTACAGTGATAAAAATACAAGACTTTGAGAACAACGAGCAGCAAGGAGAAATAAATAACATTCTGGGATCGACTACTTTCAAACCTCCCGCTTCTGAGTACAGTAGTATTTCACCATCCCAAGACGCCTTTCTTTGTGTTCTCTGGACAGAATAAAAACATTTATGGTTATTTTTTATATGGAAATTTGGCTGAATTTACATGAATAAATTAATAAATGAAAAAATAATATATTGCCACAAAAAAGCTGTGATGCCCGGGCCTCGTCTGCCACGCCCCCTCGTCCTTGTGCTGGTTGTTTATGTTTGGGCGGTGCATAGCAACCCAGCACAAGGGCGAGGGGGCATGGCGGAGGAGGCCCAGACGTCACAAAAGAAAATGCGGAGGATATCTGCAGTTTCTGCATTAGTACAGGGGTTTCAGCCAGCACTTGTTAGCTCGGTTCTCAGAAAAAATCCGCATTGAAACAGCAACTGCTGATCCACATTAAAGTGGGCGTTTACTGTATCCATATATGCATATATATATATGTGTGTGTGTGTGTGTGTGTGTGTGTATTTTTCCCGTAATTGCAAAATTAAATTTAATAATTAATCACTTCTATTTTTAAAGTGCTATACGAACAATAGTGCAACATTTAGTTAGCAAACACTTTAAACAAATAAGGAGCTTTTTAACAGCAGAGTTCCCTTTTACACAGTTACATAGTTACAGTTCAAATATTTCTGTAAATCTCAACTTAAACATTAATGTAATCAAATCAAATATAAAACCAAAGCTATTTGCCACTACAGGGCATTCACGTTTTATCTAGCTTATTATAGAATAACAAGTTTCCCAAAGTCAGAGTCCAGAGCATTGTAGCAGCTGTAAAGGGGACCAACTCCATATGAAACCCTCTCCCATTGAGCACACTCCAGATGATATCATCAGATCTCATCCCACACATTGCCTACGTAATCAACAGCTCCTTGATGACTGGTCATGTTCCATCTGCTTTCAAGTCTGCAGTGGTCATTCTGAAGAAACCCTGAAGAAACCCTCACTGGACTCCTCAGATGTCAACAACTACAGACTGGTATCCCTTCTCTCCTTCCCTTCCAAAGTCTTGGAATGTGCAGTGTAAAACCAAATCAACTTGTTTCTCTCTCTAAACAGGCTTCTGGACTCCCACTAGTCTGGGTTTAAGATGGCACACTCCACTGAAACTGCTCTACTCAGAAGAACTTCATGTGGCTAGATCAGCCAACCTGTCTTCTGCTCGGATCCTCCTTGACCTCTCTGCTGCCTTCGACACAGTCAATCACCAGATTCTCCTCACCATTCTCTCCAACCTTGGAATCTCTGGCACAGCCTGGCACTGGTTTGCATCCTACCTTGATGACCGGAGGTACCAGGCAGCATGGCAAGGCACCCAGTCCGCTCCACGAAGATTATCCACTGGTGTTCCACAGGGCTCGGTCCTAGGACCACTTCTCTTTTCTCTATATACTGGTTCTCTTTTCTTTATATACTGGTTCTCTATATACTGGTTCTCTTGGGGATGTAATAGCTGCACATGGTTTTTCCTACAACTTTTATGCTGATGATACGCAACTTATTCTCTCTTTCCCTTCCAGCAACAACCAGGCCTCAACCCACATCTCAGACTGTCTGGCCAACATTTCCTCTTGGATGATGACCCACCACCTCAAGCTGAACCCCAGCAAGACCGAACTCCTCTTCATCAAAGGGAGTCCTTCACCAAGCCACGATCTCATCATTTCTGTTGGGAACTCAGTTATCGTACCTTCTAAGAGTTGTGGCCCAAAATTATTGGACTCTACACACTCAGGATTTAAGATTCAGAGAGACTTTTGAAATCAAACAAAGTTTATTTTATTTGCCAGGCAAAGAGCAATCTGTACTCAGCACGCCAGGTTCAGTGGTCTGAGAGGGATGGCTGCTGCAGAAAAAGTTTCAGGGCTGTTTATTATCACCTTCTACTACTCGGGGGCTAACGCTCACCGCTTCCTGTCCTTGTGCTTTAGAGCACGCTGACATTACAAGTGTTGCAAAAGATTCACACCTGCATCTGACTATACCCATTCTAAGCTCACAACCTTTAAGAAAAGTGTTTGTTCTCATGGAAACCTTTGTTGTCAGCCCCTGACCTCTTTTCTAAGCAACATCCCCTCTCCTCAATCAGGTAAAAAAGATATGTCACAGACTTTATTTCAGACCAAATGGAACATAAGAAAAAACACAAGCACAGCAGGATTTAATTATAGAGAACAAAAAATACTGCAAAACAAGTTAACCAATAAATTTTCCTCCACACTAAGAAGGTAAGAAATCTTGGTGTTACACTAGATCTCGCCGCAGGTTAATCGCGTTAAAGTTTAAGTCCTTAACACTTGCTTTCAAGGCCAAGAATGGACTTGCACCCCCAAACATAACAGCACTGATCAAACAACGTGTCACTTCTCGTCCTCTCAGGGCTTCAAGCACGGCTCGTCTTGAGCCTCTGCTACTCAAAAGAAGAGGAAGACCTGCATCAAGACTCTTCTCAGTCTCGGCCCCACAGTGATGGAACGAACTCCCTCTTCCAATCAGATCTGCGGCGTCCCTCGCTGTCTTCAAGACCCTCCTCTTCAAGGAGCACCTTAGTGACTGACTATGTCTCTTGTTTTGCTAGCTCATGTCTAGCTCATAACCCTTATCCCCATCCCTTCCTTAATTTTGTCTTAACATCTAACTTTTCTTTGACAAGTGTTGTTTAGATATTGTTTGACAGGTGTTGTTTAGGAGTACAGAGCATTTAGGTGTACCGAGCAGTAACTTGGTTGAAAAGTAGACATTGATTTAAGTTTAGCTTTACAGGTTTAAGAAACAGATGTGGACTACTTGAGCACTGTTGTACATCGATAAGAGCATCAGCTAAATGCTGTAAATGTAAATGTCAATGTAATTACATGGACAAAGTAATGGACATAAAATATGGACAAACGTAATGATTACATATTATATGGACAAAAGTAATGGGGTGCCTGACCCACACGTAAACCAACCCTGCATGCTGTAAAAAGCACTGCATGCTGTCACTTCAACCAGGCAACAGTATCTAGAAACATACTTCTAATGTGCACACTAGCTTGTAAACTCTATATTCAGCCTGTCAACAAAAAATGGTTCACCCAAAACTTCATATCCACTTATAACATCATCAGGGTCGGATTGACCATCTGGCTATTCGGGTATTTTCCCAGGGAGCAGATGTGGATCATTTATTTACTGGTTAAACAGACTGACCTCAGTTCTACTGCAGCGCTGTTTTAGATGAAGATCACAGGAAACTAACCCATCTCCTCATTTCTTCTGTTTGATCTGGCGTTTGGTCAGTGATGCTGGAGGGAGGAGCTGTGAGTTCGAGGAACTCTGACTCTTAACCAGAGAACCAGG
>JBBPCX010069405.1:0-11389 GCA_037974365.1 Hydrocynus forskahlii | reverse complement strand
TTCTCCCAACACACTCAGAGTCTCTTCTCAGCATCGTTCTCCCAACACACTCAGAGTCTCTCCTCACCATCGTTCTCCCAACACACTCAGAGTCTCTCCTCACCATCGTTCTCCCAACACACTCAGAGTCTCTTCTCAGCATCCTCCTCCCAACTCAAACAGTCTCTCTTCAGTACACACCAATGCAGTCTCGCCTCTCTGACTTTTCCTCCTAAAGGTCCAACTCAAGCTGTCCCTCTAATAAATTAATTTCTGATCCTATCCATCCTCGCCACTCCCAATACAAATCTTAACATCTTCAACTCGTCAGTGCCACTGTCTCCAAATCATATAACACAAATGGTCTTGCACACCTTGCCTTTCACTTTTGCTGGTACCTGCCTGTCACAAATAAATCCTGCCTCTCTTCTCCACCCGTTCCACCACACAATCCACTCCTGCCACTCTTCTCCACCCGTTCCACCACACAAACCACTCCTGCCACTCTTCTCCACCCGTTCCACCACACAAACCACTCCTGCCACTCTTCTCCACCCGTTCCACCACACAAACCACTCCGGCCACTCTTCTCCACCCGTTCCACCACACAAACCACTCCTGCCACTCTTCTCCACCCATTCCATGAAAAATTACCATGAAAAAATGGCTGTTTTGGTGAATAAAACCTCATAAATGTCATTTGTACACTTCAGGGAAAGAAAATAAGTACAGGAAAAATTTAAGATTACATAACCCAGCATGATCTATCTGGGGGACATTTGCTAAAGTAAGAGTAAGATAACTCTGTAAACCAGCCTTGTTGCTGTAAGACCAGTTTATGTTTGCTAGTTTCGGTTCCACACAGGAAGCTAATCATAAGCACCAAATCAGTTATCATGGCAACTTCTGGTCAAACCTGCTCCCTGGCAGGCTAAAGTTGATCAGTTCTAAGGCTGAAACAAAACTCAATAGGACCTTCCAGTATTCTGCTGCATACAGAGTGGAATTCATTTAATTAATTAGAATAGGAAGAAGAAAATTAACTACTGAAATCATTCAGATTTTTCTTATTATTATTTTTCTTCTTGTTAGGATTCTCCAGTAAAACATCATGGGTAGCAAAGACCATACACTGCTCATGCACATAAAGAGACCCATACAGGCCTGATGGTGGAGCTATAGTGTGTGTCCATACCTCCTGAACATGTGTTACTTTTCAGTGTTGGCCTTGTGGGCTGCTTTTGTGTTTGGACCCTTGTGATTGCATGCAACCACATTATTTTAATATGAGTTTGTTTAGTCAAATAAAAATTTGCACTGTGAACCGTGAGAAAATGTGAAGTGTAATTACATGGTTGCTATGAAACCAGTGTTTTGAGACCCCCAAACACTGGATTTATGGGCAAAAAAAGTTTTTAAAAATCTCACACTGTGCATTCGAGCCACAATCTTCTGATTCAGAGGCTGGCACATGAATATGCTTGCTCTGTGGCTGAAAGCGCGTGTAGCTGCATTCACAAGCTGATTATTCTTAATGAAACCACAGCAAGCGCTGAGACATGCACCCACTGAAGGAAATATTAACAGACATTTTGATGTACCATGCCCATATTTCAAAAACTGTAGAAGAAGAAGCGGCTCCCAAAAATGGTTGGAATAAAAAAAGAGATGCATTTCTGCAAGTGCGATTGCGTGGTTGCTATGAAACTTAAGGACAATAGTGTGATTGCAGAAGCAATTACACTAATCAAACTTAAGAAGAACAACAGTATGATTGCTTCCGCAATCACACTAAAAATTAAACTTAAGGAGAACAAAAGTGCGATTGTGTCAGCAATCACTTTTAATCCAACTAAAGAATCACACTAATGATTGCTCATGCAATCACACTCTAAGAATGCCAGCTTGACCCATTATGACCAGGCCGTTTAAAAAGGTGGTTGCAGTTTCCTCACTGCTGTGTAAGCCTTGTGGAATGATTACAATCTCTTTGGGTGCTAGTGTTTCTGCTAGGGCTCAGCTATTACCTTTATAGTAGTGAATGATTAGAAACAACGTGCCTGCACATCTGAACACCATGCCTCACTCACTCACCTGAACTTGTTCATTAGAACATGCAGTTCAATACTTTAGGGCATGTAGTATAAATATAAAACATGTGGATTCCCTGGTCATTAATGTGATGGGGACTTTCTCTTACCTCCATGGTAAAGAACATTTGAAATGGTACATTTCTCAGCAATTAATTACTTCACAAACCACTCTGAATGAGTTTGTTTACATTTCAGTGACTGACTTATACACAGAAGTTGGAAATTAGGTGGAACTCCCATTTAATCAGAAAAAGAAAAGACCGGCATGTGAGATAAAAGAACTGTTCTATGGTCTTTAAACCTAGATGTGCTTGGCACCTGCAAAACTGCTGTGCTTTTGATGAATATAGCCCTGCTCTGAACTTCTACACTGATTGCAAAATCTGCCACCAAAGCATTCAGTGTGCCATATTCTAAAGAACGATCTGAGAATCAGCAGCTAGTGAAGCATCTGAGAAAGCCTAAGACACATTTTTGGTCTCTAAAATGAAAGGACACATGCTGCACTGTGAACATTCAGACTGCTCCAGTTTTCTTTAAATAAGAGATCCCAATTAGCATCATACATCATAAGAGCTCATTACTTGTTGGGTGGTGATTTGCATGAAATTTTGTTACTAATACTGAATATCTAAAAATGGGTAGGAATAGAAGACTAGTCAGGCTTGGCTTCAATTATGTCATGGCATGACAGGGAATAAAATCGTGTCATTTTATGGCAGGCATACATTTTTGCATCAGTTTCAGTTAATATTGCAGAAAAGCTGTAACCTCAGTCGTATTTAATGTGCAAAGGGGACGCCATTCAAATCTGTTGTGGGTGCCATTTCAAGCAGGGGTGAGTCAAAAGCTTCTCAGCTGCAGTTACAGCTACAGTTTCAGCATTGAGCAGATGCTCTTATCCAGAGCGACGTACATCAGTGCTTAAGTAGTCCACATCTGTCCTTCATGCCTGCAAAGCTAGACTCAAATCAACATCTGCTTTTAATCAAGTTACTGCCAGTTAAGTTGCACACATTAGCAAACCCTGTGTAAAGAAAAGAAAAAGTCAGAGATCAGTACGAAGTTAGCAAAATAAACATGGACAAGAGTGAAGAGTTTTGGTTTTTTTTGCAAGCAATAAGTGTGAGGACAAGTCAGTTCCCTAGTGGTTTCTTGAAGAGGTGGGTATTCAGACGACGCTTGAAGACGGCGAGGGACTGATCTGATCTGATCGCCAGGGGGGAATCCGTTCCACCACTGGTGGGCCAGGCCTGAAAAGGTTCAAGACGAGCAATGAGCAGTGCTTGAAGCTCTGAGAGGACGAGAAGTGACACCCTGCTTGATAAGTACCGACAAGGAGGTGCAAGTCCATTTTTGGCCTTGAAGTCAAGAGTTAATGCATTAAACCTAATGCAAGCAGCCAGAAGGGGCCAGTGCAGTTTCCTTCTAAATACAGAAGTAGTTTCAGGAGGGAAAACCCTATAGGCCTTATAGGTTATAGGCCTTCAACATGCCACTGTAGAATCTGTGTGTAAACAAAATGCAGTGAATGATCTGTTTTAGTAAGTGATGTGCTTTTTTAGAGTGACTCCTTGAAAAGTAGATTCAGTTTTAAAATACAAATTATGTACAATTTGGGGTAATTTGGCTGAAACTGAACAAAAGCAGAGAACTGCTTGGTTGAGTCCAACGGAATGTCCCTCCTACTTAACTGACAAGAAAACTGGTGGCGAAGAACTGAATCATAATACAAAGTGATGAAGTGGAATCACAACTAAAGAGAGCACTTTCTGCACTGCAATATTCCTAAAAACCCAAAAGGAACCTCTGACACAGCCTGCCATCATGATATTCATGAAACTGTCAAATTAGGCAGCACAAAGAACAGCTTAGTGCTGTTGCCTTTGTCTGTGTGTCTGCCCTGTGATAGACTGGCAACATGTCCAGGGTGCTTCTGGTTAGGATATGCAGCTTGGATTATGAATAAATGGGTGAATGAGTTCTGTTTTATTTTCAAGGGCTTTCGGGTTTGCAGTTCAGAGGCCTGGCCTCCAGGGGGCAGGCAGGCTTGCTTTGGAATGGAAGAAAATTCAACTGATAAACTATTGTTACACAGATGGAGATTTTATTTGATCAGGTCGCATAGATTCGCAGAAATAGCGAGCTACTGTGAGGTTTAGTCTATGATGTACAGCCTGGGAAAAGATCATGTACTGATGCAACTAGTCATTTAGGTTGTTTTATTCTAAAGTGTAAAATAGCCATATGAATATCCCCTAGAAATCAGCATGTCTCTGCCATGATGAATGTGCAGATGTGTCGCTAAGGACCCCAGGCAAGGCAGCCTTACATGATAATCTTGCAGTGTTAAGTTTGCAAAAATAAATAAGGGGGGGGGGGATTTGCTTTGCATTCTTCATCCTCACAACAAACTAAATGCAGCTAACTATGCACGTAACTAGTTAAATCTAGTGTCGTCGCTTTCCATGACCTAGAATTTCCAGAATATCATGAGTGAGTTTATAGATTTTTGTACATGGAACCAGTGAATCTGCATCAGCCTACATCAACATGTTTTTTGCATGTTTATTTCTAAAATATCTTTTTTCATTATTTGAGAGGCACTGAGTATTTTTACATATTATGTTTAGTATTTCTTCATTATATCTTTGTATTGTTTTTTAGTACCTAATTACTAACTAATCTGCCATGTTTATGGCAGAGTTTGTTTAATAGTTATAACAATGTCCACTTGATGTATGGGCCCCAGGGGCCCCAGAATGCCTTAGAAGTGGTGATGACAGGAGCTAGGGGCCACAATGTTTACAGCACAAAGTTTTCATTTGTGATGTTTGTTGATGATGATTATAATATAGTGGTTTAGCCAGCAACTTTTCAGAAATTATACGTTCCGTCCAAGATATTCATAGCCATATCTTTAGTAGTTTGAAAGAGTCTTTAAATGCTTCTGGGCTATAATTTCTGATTCATAATGACTCTCCCCTCTGAACCCCTATGAATGACTTGGTTTACATCATAACAAGCATAACATAAATGAAATTGTGGAATTCCCTTTAGTATGTCCCTGATGAAATGCATTAGGTGACTGAAAACATCATTCATGTTTACAGAGTAGAGCAGTGAGCAACAAAAAGGCCTTTGGGCTTAGGGTCTTATAAAAAATATTTGAAACATTTGATTGCCATTACATGATTTATGAAGGTTAGCATCCTTTTATCTTATTACCCTTGTGTGCTCTGTAATCTTCCTCAAGGAAATGGAAAATTGTTACAACTGCACCTGCTGGGTCTTTCCCTGCTACACCATGCTGGGTTCTGTTAAAGTGGCTTTTTATAGTCACACAGGAACACACCACAGCACACAGTGTGAACAATGTGAAATTCTTTCTCTGCATTTAACCCATTCACCAAGCAAGGCAGTTCATTGGGGTGTGTGGGGACGGTACCTTGCTTAAGGGTACCTCAGTGGTGCCACTAGCAGCTCTGGGATTTGAACCCACAACCTTCTGGTCTCGGGGCGAACTCCCTAACCACTAGGCCACCAGCTGCCTCAAAGCATTTTTAAAGTGTGTTTTCATTATTTTTCAGTTTGCTGTGAAGCTGCAGCTGCGTTATATCTGGCAGTCCGTTGATGAACTGCTTCTGTTCTCTATATACCAAGCTTCTCTAATGGTGTCGCTATCAGTGCTGTAACACTGGACTGCTTTCATTTACTTCGCATGTTCAGCTGAAGCTAATTTTTCATTGACTTTGTTAATCTGTGTTAATCTGCTACTTCACTTGTTCCCACTGCCATCATCGAGTTCCCGTTTTGTACCTACGACAGCCAGTACAGCTTCACAAGTATTTCCTGCAAGTGCAACTCCATGAAACATACTACGCACCAAAACAACCAGTAAAGAAATCAGCCCCTTGTCGCTTAATATTTACACCCCAGAGAAACAGGAAGTCAACAGTGACCTGAGTTGTGCACCAATCCTTCAGTTGCATTTTGTTGCAACTGCATTTTGAGCTTCTAAAGCTGTCAATAATTATGACCATATCTTGATAAAAATACAACTTGCTAACATTTTTGATACTACATTTAGTTTAATTAAAGGTTCATTTTTTTCTCATACCTTCATTGTGAGATAATCTTTGCCCTGACTGCCAATAATCATAGAACTGGCGATATCGTCTCATCTACGACACTCATCATAATTACATGGCTAGTTGAGGTCTGCAATTTGACAATGCTGTCAGTGTGATCAGATTACAGCAGCCATGCATGTTCATTAGTAACATGGAGTTGCTGTAGAAACATAGGGAAGTGACTCCCCAGACCTTGCCATGCTCTCTAAGAAATGCTAGGCCGAGGACTCCATTTGGATGCCAATAGGAAAAGAGTATAATATACAGAACATAATATTACCATTAGCCAAATGTGATAAGCTGGTACCCAGTACACCTATGTTCCTTATGTGTGTGCAGATTAGAAATAGAAAGAATCAAGTGCGTGCAGCTTGTGAGGTAAATGTGTCAAATCTGTTACAACAACCTCAGACTGCTCCAGGGGCTCCTATCATCAGTAATAAGCAAGCTCTACCTGATATCAGATCTCAAGCCAACATGCCATTCTTACTCTGAATATTAATAAAAAAGGAGGAGTAGCTGATTTATATAAAGATAAATTCCAGTGCAAAGATATTTCACTTGTTTTTTTAAATTCTTTCATATATGTGTGTGTGTGTGTGTGTGTTTGTGTGTGTGTGTGTGTGTGTGTGCGCGCGCGTGTTTGTGTGTGTGTGTGTGTGTGTGTGTGTGTGTGGACCATTACACTCATCTCCTTTCCAGTTCATCCCAAAGGTGTGGGATGGGGTTGAGGTCAGGGCTGTGTGCAGGACAGTCAGGTTCTTCCACACTGAACTCCCACCATGTCTTTCTGGAGCTCGCTTTGTGTACTGGCACACAGTCATGCTGGAGTAGAAAAGGTTCTTCCGCAAAATGTTTCCACAAAGTTGGAAGCATGGTGGTGTTCAGAATGTCTTGATCTGCTGAAGCATTAAGATGAAGCCCTTCACTGGAAGTAAGGAGCCTAACCCAAACCCCATGTATAAATATATAACATATATAACAATCATATGCATAGACTTTTGTCTTCTATGTGGATGGCGAACTGTGCTCGATTATAAACACATTGGACGTGCAATTGTAAACACATTGTAAAAACAGTTCTGAGAAAAACATGGAAATATTACACTCTGCCTTAATTTTATTCTGAACTTCTATGAATTTTGTTTTGACAGCCCACTCTGCCCCTATCCTGAATTCCCTCTTTTTATCCCTCATATTGGTTTGGCCTGCGACTCCAATTAGAGTCTCCTGTTTCTTACTTGTTTGCCTTGTTTAAGCCACGTCTGTCTGGAGGCAGTTGTCAGCTCACACTCGCATTACCCAGTTGGTGTTGTGACTGTTTTGTTTGTTTGTTTTTACTTACTCTGCTGTCACAGACATTTACATCGCACACTGCATCCACAAAGCCAGCATTGTTAAAGGCCCCACACACATCCGTCACACACGCTGTTCTCCCTCCTCCTGTCTGGCAAAAAGTTCCATAGCGTATGGGCCTCCACTGTCAGAACAGGAAACAGTTTCATTCCTTAGGAGATCAGACTCTGAACTGAAACATAAACTGTACCTACACACAAACAAACACACCCCTCACCCGAACTTCCCTCTCCTCCTGCTAACAGCTGGCAGCCTAGTGGTTAGAGAGCTGCCCCTGCAATCAGAAGGTTGTGGATCACAACCCGATCTCATGACACTTCGTGCAGCCATCACGGAATACAATTTAATCAAAACTTCATGCTGCGATCACAATTTAGGTTTTTTTTTTTCGTGCTAGGACAATGCTTCACTACCCTATGCATGTTAATGCGTTAATCCCTCAGTCACCAGTTATGGCTGATACTGGCAGTGTTATGCAGTGCACATTAAAATACATAGGGAAGTGAAGCGTTGTCCTAGCATGAAAAAAAAAGCCCTAAATCGTGAACGCAGCATGTATTTTGATTAAATTGTATTTCGTGATGGCTGCAAGAAAACCCGTGAGACTGGGCTTGGTGTCACCACTGAGGTACCTTTGAACAAAGTACCGCCCCCACACACCGCTCCCTGGGCATTCCACGTTGGCGGCAGTCCCCTGCTTCACTTGGTGAATGAATTAAATGCGGAGAAAGAATTTTGCATTGTTCACGCAGGACTATAAGTGGCCACTTTACACACTGATCGACTCAGACCTTTAATGACCGCTGTAAATACCCTCCTTTTCATTATTACAGTGCACATTCTCTGGCCTGATGCTGCTATATTTGCACAATTATATTTATTGCTGTCTACCTCTGTTCTGCATTTTTGCACATAACTCTCTGCTGCTACAAATATAGTATCTGTCAAATACAGTATTAATCCAGACTTGTACTGGAGCTGTTGTCGACTGCACTAAATGTTGTCTTGTCTGGTTGTTTTGTTGCTCTTGTGTTCTCTCTTCTGTCCTGTCTGCACTTGTAGTCTTGTGGTGTTTCTCTTTCTGTTCTTGTGTTCCACCATGGTCATGTTGTGTATGAGTGAAATGACAATAAATCCTGATGGACTTGACTAGAGTGCTTAAACTGAGAGTCCACCCCTGCTATTTCCATGTTCTTTTGTGTGTTTGCAAGTGCGTGTTTTCTCTTCCCTCACAACACTGCAGGTGACAGGAACATTTACTGCCAGTTTCATTACATTTATGGCACTTAGTGAACGCTCGTATCCAGAACGACATACATGAGTGCTTAAGTAGTCCACATCTGTTCTTTGTACCTGTAAAGCTAGACTCAAATCAGCATTTGCTTTTAATAAAGTTACTGCCAGCTAAGTTACACACCTTCACAAAGTAAGAGGGAAATCCACAAGTAAGGAAAAACAGTTAAGAGGATAATATAGGGTAGGGTTTTTTTATATATAGGACAGGATGTATGAGGGATAAATGGGATGACTGGTTAATCACCAAGGTGCGTCTTCAGATGACAGCGAGGGTCTCTGCAGATCTGATTGCAAGAGGGAGTTCGTTCCACCACTGGGGGGCCAAGATTGAAAAGAGTCTTGTTGCATGTCTTCCTCCACTCTTGAGCAGCTGAGGTTCAAGACGTGCAGTGCTTGAAGCAATTTTAATGCAAACATGCTCTGATATGTTCATTGGCTGAAATTATCATTCAATAATTGACAACCTGTTGAGTTATTTAGTGGCATCACCAACAACATTGTTTATGAGGTGACTGATTAGAGACTTTTTCTGGCTTCTGGATTCACCAGGGTTCAAATTCTGACTTTAGAATAAAACCTTACAAGGCTGGCTACTGAAAGTTGCTCAGATCTTTATGTCTGCCCACTGTTTCCAGTGCATCAGCTTCAGGGACTGACTGCCAAAATATCACACTTGTTGATGGGTATCACTGTAATAAAATAATCTATGTTGTTTACTTCACCTGTTTTGATGTTGTGGTGTATATAATACACATGGGACATGGTATCCCATATACTGCAGGAATTTACACATTTGTAATGCAGTAGTTAAACGTTTGTGAACCCTTTCAAATTCTCTGAATTTTTTCAATAAATCTGGTCCAAATTGTCATCAGATCACGTCATAACATCATAAAACGAACAGAGATTGTGAGCCAGGCCTTCTCGTCCAACATCAGTGTCTGACCGCATTTATGCTATACAGAATGAATGGGCACAAATTCCCACAGAAACGCCAAATTCTTGTGGAAAGCCTTTCAAGAACAGTGGGAGCTGTTAGAGCTAC
Organism: Hydrocynus forskahlii; assembly: GCA_037974365.1. Taxonomy (NCBI): domain Eukaryota; kingdom Metazoa; phylum Chordata; class Actinopteri; order Characiformes; family Alestidae; genus Hydrocynus; species Hydrocynus forskahlii. The sequence continues at coordinate 1,487 of JBBPCX010069405.1, read as the reverse complement.
AAAGAGTAGACCAACTCCATATTAAAGTCTGTATGTATTTGAATGCAATGTAAGTAAAGTCCCTGTTGGTGTAATGGTCAAGCGTCCCAATACTTTTGTTCATATAGTGTTAATGAGCCCCGGGTCTGGAGGTGTGCAGCGCCTCCTGTCGGCACGAGGCAGATCACACTGAATGGAACCAATGTGGTCTTGTGTTTTCTTGTCACTTTTGCTCTATTACAGCTCATGCACAGCTTTAAATATTAAATTCACATTAAATATCTTCTCCCACAAACACAATCTGTCCGGCAGAAATAAAGATTCAGGACCCTGGACAGGGCACGACCGCACACAACCCCTTTATAACGACACAGCGTGTCATTCCAACACTGTGCAGAAAACAGATGTGTGATTTATTACACATTACTAATAAATGCTCTGATACGATTACTGTGAGATGTGTCTGCTCTTCTCGGAATGACCACACCCCCTTTTCGTTCAAAACACAATCGCGCGCACAGTGGTCTCAAAGCCCCTCGTTTCGGAAGGGAACTGCGAGTGGCGCGAGATGGTAACACGAGGATGAGCCTGGAGAGACTCTGGGGTGGCGCGGTTTTGGGGAGCTCATCTATGGGACCTGTTATCTGGGGGCGTCGCGTGGGGTCCCGAGACAAAACACGGAATCACGAGACTCTGGTATGTAGCCTGGCTGTTTTCTGGTCTCCATGAAAGAAAGGAACGGGACTCGTAAAATGAACGGAAAGGCTGGAAACGTCAGCAGGGTTAACCTAACTGTCATGGAATCACTGAATTCAGAGCTGCTCTGAGTGCCTTCTTTGGGTTTTTGAAAGGTTTTATTTGGGTTTATAACAGACCAGCCTTGTTTTCTTCTGGACAGATCACTCCCTGGCAAGGATGGCCAGTGATCAGCTTCTTCTGCTGAAGAGATGCTGCTCCATCCTGCTCTCCCTTTTGTGTGTGAGAATCACCCAAGGTAAGCAAGACCACCTGTGTTCACTCACCCTGCACACTAACTTTGAAAGTTTAAACAACCTCTGTATAATGTAAAGGCTTTTCTTACAATCCTGCAAACATTCAAGCCAAGGACCTTGCAGGAACCTTCCCTATAATCCTGAGGACATTTCTGGACAGTAGTAGAGGGTCTGAGTGAAGGTGGGTTTGTGCAGAGATGTCAGAAGAAACAATGGATGGATTTTCTAAAGAACCATTCAATTAATGTAAATGAAATGTGAGAGAAAGGAACATTTTTAAAGTTTTAAAGAACATCCACTCTTGAGCTGTACATTGACACCAAGAACCACTATTAGACTTTTATTACATACTTCAAGGCAGTGTAATAGAATGAACTCTCAAAGTGGAGTGTATATATTCGGATGTCAGTATATATATGTATACATACTAGGGCATTAACGACTTCTGATTTTTTCGGATCTGATGTCAACGCGTCGACAAAGCTTTTCTGTTAATGCCCTGATGCAGTGTGTGTG
>JBBPCX010069404.1:0-11390 GCA_037974365.1 Hydrocynus forskahlii | reverse complement strand
ATGGTAACGTGTATGTATGCTTGGTTTAAGTTTAAATAAAGATCACGAAAAAGAACCCCTTCGACTCGGCATGACTCGGCATGACTCTCGGCATGCAGGAGATGAGAGGGGTGGATACCGTCCCGGGCTAAGAGACCAGGCTTGCCCTCGAAGGTGGACCAGTTGTCAATAAATCCCACATTGTTTTCCAAGCACCACTTGGACATTCAGCAATTCAGTGCCCAAAGCCTGCTGTAAGCCTCGGGGCCATGCCATATTGGGATGGGGCCAGAGCATCCAACTGCGTCGGACATAGTCTGGGCTAATTTGCACGCCTCTTTAACACTAGCCTTAGTGACCTCTGACTGCCGCAGACGAATATCAGTAACCCCTACATGAAACACTGTCCTCTCATACCTATGGCTAGCTAGCAGCTTCAGGTTCCCTGCGATGTCCGGCGCTCCTATACACCTGACAGTAGCTTTTGCTGGAGTCCCTAAAGGAGAAGCTAATTTCACATGTCGCAGAACTGAATCACCTATAACCAGAGCACTTCGAACAGGCTTCTCAGCTGGCGCTTCACTGAGGAGGGCAAACCTGTTTGAGGAGAGTGGTGCTCGCGTGGGGAAGCTCTCCCGCGAGGAAGAAGCTTTGCGACTATGCCGCCGAATCGTCACCCAATTGCCCTGCTATCTTCCCCTAAGGCCCCCGGACTGGCTAGCAGCACACCTGACTCTCATTTCCTATCCCTAGTTAAAGTCCGGATGCGCTCCTTTAGCTCTGAGACCTTCTCTGTCAGATATGTAACTAACGTACACTTCACACAAGTAAACTTTACGCTAGTGCTAGAGCTATTGACGGGGAGAGGGACTGAACTAAACATGCCGCACTCCGTGCAGAGAAGGTGATCGCCAAACTCCATATTGAACTTACCGTTTATCGGACCAGTTGTCTCTCGTCAGTGGGCTTGTGACGTTGTAGACCGATGGAAATCGTCCAAAACGGTACGTTAACTCACTAGAAGAAATAGTTAGCGGCTACAGAAGTACAAACACACTAGGAGCACGCTAGCATGCTGGGGGAGCACGCTTCCTCCCACCTCTGAGTAGAGCAGTATTTCACTGTCCCAAGACGCACTTTCTTTGTGTTTCTCTCCACAGTACCAAACATTAATAGTTATTTTTAAATGGAAATGTAGCTGAATTTACATTAATATTTATGTTACAAAATTATGAAATTATATTTGTCAAAATTAGCACAAATATAGGAACATTTATATATTGCCACGAAAAAAGTTGTCTGCCACGCCCCCTCATCCTGGTGCAGGCTTTATGTTAGGGCATGGTGCTTAGCAAGGGAGGACGCGGTGCTTAGCACGAGGACACGGGGGCGTGGCGGACGAGGCCCAGACTCTCAAAAACAAAAAAAATGCAGAGCATTTCTGCCTTTTCCCGCACATGTGCGGGGGATTCCGCGAAAAATTATTAGTTTGGTTCTCAGAAAAAAATCAGTGTGAGACTGAAATCGCGACTGCTGATCCGCGTATAAGTGGGGGGTTACTGTATATTATATATATCTCAAAATTCATTATAATATCTCAAAATTCATGAAGGTGAATTGCCATTTTCAGATCAATGCACCAAGATACATCAATGCATTTACATGCAAATATTATAATATGAAAGAACACCTGGCTTTTCAGTTTCCTTTGTATGCTATTTTTCCTTTGTCATAGTCTCCCTGTTTGCTCCTTATTCCATTTTCTTCATTAGTTTAACTTCATATTTTAGTATGAACTCGTTTTACTTAAACACCTCTAGACATGGAATGCCCCAAACAAGGCCAGAAATGGATGCCAATATAGATGGCTCCAAAAAATCCCTTAGTTTGGAGTTGCAATTTTCTAGCTGGCAAAATTGCCTAAACATATCAATAAAAATAACCTCCTCTTTTCAGTTCAACTACAAGTCAGGCAATTTCATTTATAAAATCAAATCACAAATCATATTACTGAAACGGGATTGACCTCCTCATCCCGTCAAGCGCGGTGTGTGCAACTGAACAGGTTTTCTCCACTTGATTTCACTGGGAAACAAGATCTAGACATCATCAGGACTTCATGATGGCTGGGATTGGTGAGAGCACCTGAGGCCTAACCTAACACCAGAATAATTCCCATCACCTGAGCTCCACGATTGGCTCTGGCTGATTGTCTATATCGACCAGTATAGGGGGGAGGGGCAGCTCAGAATCCCTTAACACCTCCTGACATACGCTAGCAAACACTTAAGCAGTTGCTATGGTCCTTCTCCCGTTTGGTCACCGGTGCTCGAGCAGCACTCCTCAAATTGATTCTGGAGTGTGCCAGCCATGTTTCACATTAATACTGATGAGATGGAATGATTTATTCACTCAGCTGACGGCATGTCTGTCCACCGGTCTCAGGCCACATTCAGTCCACCCAAATCAGGCACTATAAGTCCTGAACAACATTTTACCATTAGCATTCTTCTCACATGCCAACCTTACTTAAAAGGCAGTAGGTCCCTTATAGCTTGATATGATGCCAGTAAAATCATGCACAACATCACTATCATTACTCTCACAGTAAACACCAATGCTAAAATGCATTCAGTCACATTTTACCTTTGTAGGTACAGACCATCTTATTACTTTATGCTTTGGTTTTTCTAATATCTTGAAATTGTACATATTTCATGAATGTGTGTGAAATACTTTGAGCTGTTGGAGAAGCAACAATAGACCATTAAAATGCATTATAAATATAACTTATTGATTTGATAATTTCTTACCTGAAACGTGTAAACCTGGTAACTTGATTTAGAGTACTGTAGAGGCTGTATTGCATTTGGCTATTTGTGTGTGATGTCAATGTGTTTGGGGACTAGCAATGGATGGCAGTTCTACCAGTGACAGGCTTTCTGAAGATGGTACCGATGTCAAAATCACTTTTTTTAAAGTGCTACAATATAGCCTGAAGTGGTAGTAGTTGTTGGTATAACACTGTCTCGGTATTTGTGAAAACATGCATAGATGGTGTGCTTGACAGAAATAATTGACAGACATGTTGGTCATGAGTCTTTTAGAAACTCTATAGCTTTACATGACAGTGTATTACAAAACACTAGAATAAAGGACGCAAATGTGTCTACCTTATTATGTCATTCGAGGTAGCAGGTTTTAAAGGCGACCCTTAAAGGGGTGCCATTTGCATTTGTATGCAGTCTATGAACTACTGAATAAAAATGCAGCCTTTCAAAACAAAACCACATTAATTTACCCTAACCCTAAGCTAAAAACCTAATCATAAAAGCTAAACCTAGCCTAGTACAAATCCTTATACTAACCATTCTGGATATAATCAATCCAGTCTCTCTAATAGTTTTAATCATTATCTATAGATACTTTACAAGTAGCAATCTAAATAACGTGGTATCTTACACCTATATATAATACTTGAGTACTGATATGCATCGCTCTGGATAAGAGCGTCTGCTAAATGCTGTAAATGTATATGTAAATGTACAAATATACTCAATAAACTCAAATGTCTGTTTTGTTTCTTGACCTTCTAAACCTGCCAGGATTTAACATTTTTTAGCATTCTGATGAATACTCATAGCCACACTGTGGAAACCATTTTTATTCCTGCATGGGCACTGAGAAATTTTACTATCAGTTATTTTACTGCCAGTTCTCCACTTCAGACCACCATGGAAATTAAATATTTTCATGTCGTTTTGTATGCCAACTTGATCTTTGGCATCAGTTTAACTTAACCTTCCAACAGTTTACCCAACAAATTAGCATATACAGGCTCTTCACACTCACCTACAGAGAGGAAGGTAAAGTAAGTAAGCTAAAACAACATTTCTCCATCAAAACTATCATTTCTGGCTGTGTGAATACAACTGTGAGCTGTCTGATGCAGCTTCTCCTTTTAGGCATTACTATCCAGAAAGCGTAAAGTGCGCTCTTTCCCGGCGAGCAACAACATCTGCATGGCATGCAATAATCTAATGTACCTGCCGCATCTTTTCAATTATGCAAAAGACCTTAAACCATTTTTCCTGAATAATTAGAGAGTCATAACACATTTTTCTTCCAAGTGGTATGACAGAAGGAACAGTGGGATACACCATAAAGAACTGATGTAAAATTCCAGCAGAATGACTGCAACAGTACATGGTATTCCATAAAACTAGTAGAATGTTTGAAAAATGGGTGCCGTCCGGGACACACAGATCAAGCTTCTTGCCAAAACAAGTTGCCAAAAAAAACCCAAAATGTTGGATTTATAAGTAAGAGGCTGTCATTCAAAAGTAGACTGGGAAAGTGACTGGTAGTCTGCACAGTCCTGAGCAGCTTGTCTCTGAATATTCTACTGACAAAGGTGGACTTCGTTTATACATTATACATGAGCGTTTAAATATTTGCTACTTGAATCTGGCTGGATATATTTATGTTCTCCTATATCTTTAGAACTGATAGACAGCTGTAGAAGCACATTACAGCAAATAATGAGCTGCACATTAGAAATACAAGGGTGCCTTCAGTGATGCTACAGCCATCTGTGACCAGTGGTTGATGAGAGCACAACTGGCCTTGTTCTCTCTGGGGATGTGGGATGGCCCTTTCTCCCCCATTACTCATTGTGATGCAAGGCAATGTTGGTGTTTGCTGTCTGACTGAACAGAACCGGCAGTTAGTATTTTCTTCCAAGCATGTTGAGCTGTCCAATGACAGAGGCAGTTTGGAAAAACTGTGGTGGTACTTCATTGGAGGAAACATGCACTAGCCTTCGCCCTCCCAGTGGTGTCATGTTATGGCGGAGTCCTAGCTAGCAGATGGAATTGAACAAGTCTAAAATGCGGAGAAAACTGGGTAAAATGTCAAGTGAAAGGAAAGAAGTACAAGTATGTGAGGGAAAAATATATAAAACACCACTGTCTGAACAATACCTTGTATCACGAACAAGTAATTTTACACGGATGAAACATTATTATTCTTGTTTATTAAACATTTTTGTAATGAGAATTATTTGGCTCATTTCTATTGGTCCTGCCATCATTAAATTTTAAGAGTGTGTAAACAGCACCTGGGGTTTTTCAAATGCATTTAAAAAATAGAATTAGATATGGCTGTTTTCAGATCTTGAGATTCATCTCCAGCAATGCCATAGTCCTGCCACAGTCTTGTCTCCTCCAAGTGTGTTGAGTCGTCCAGTGACATTGCATTGGCAGCAGTTTGCAAAGATGCAGTGACGTTTTATTTGACTTGGAGGAAGTACATGGAAGCCTTACCAGCCTGGCAGCATTAAATGGAAACCTAGTTACTGGCTGGAAATTGTTATAAATCAACTGGCGAGGAAACTGGGTACTAACACAAAAAGAAATCAATTTTATGCAATTTTATGATACAGTTTGAGTAAATACAGTAAATAAACTACTTCTTTACAATGTAATTAATTGTAACCTCTTATGGCATGTATTTGATTCCACAGGGTAAAAATAAAATGGGTTAACTGTCTAAACAACATTTATTATAGACATGGAACCACTAAAGCCGAGATGATTTATCACCTACATGACTACTGAAGTAATACTGAGGCTTTCAAGCACACATTAGGCCTAATTTCATACCCCTGTCACATGTAGAACAGTTTCATATCTGACAGATCATTGTATTCCTAGAGGCTCGTTTCTGCTTCAGATCCTACATGCATACAACAAACAAATAGTCTGTAGTTCCTCTGATGGAAGCGAGGCTGCTATTAGCAAGCAGCTGCCCTGATGGACTCGTCACACACCACACCACTCCTGCATTATGCATTGCAGAGGACTACAAATAGATTCCTGCTTCTCCCAACTCTCTTTGCACATCCTTCCTGTCTTTTTCTTCCTTACATTTTCTCCCACCCACGCACAAAACGTACCTTTCTTTCCCTCTCACTGAGTCATTAAGCAGCCTCTCCCGGTGTTGTATCTAAGAATGGCCTTTCAAGTGGCTAAGCATGGATAAATGAAGTCCTTGGCACATCACGTGACACATTTCTTCACTTTGATCTGAGAGGTTCCTTAGAGGCCGAGTGGCACAAGAAATGAAGAAAAGGCTCCCAAAATGGAAAAAAGCTACTTAGGAAAGTTGTGAATGAGGCCACTTTTTGTCCATAAGCCCCTTCTCTCTTCCTTCTTGGAGCAGACCCTAAAAAAGAGAATGTAAATTTTTAATGCCAGCAAAGTCTCATGCTAGCATCTTCCGCAGTGCACGGGGCATTACGGAGGCCAACTGGGTACAAATTGCTGAGGCCGGTTACAAACAACCAGGGAGGCTTTTCCAGACTTTGTTGCCAAGTATCAACTTTATAGACTTAGCAGTGGTGTCCTTTGGGCCTCTTGCATATTTTAAGCTCTTACTTGGGTCTGGTGTATAGTGTCCCAATTCCAAAAGTTTCTCCAACTCCGGGCCATTGTCATATAATATTCCCTCTCCCACCTCACTCCTAAAATTAAGCCATAAGACTTTGTGGGTGCCGCATCAACCTTGATCCAAGTCAATATGGTGGATATTTTCATCTGTAGATTTTTGTACTTGTATGCAAGCTGATACATTTTAAGTAATTATACAAAAATAGTTCCTCGTGGTTAGGGAGTTGCATCTGTGATTGGAAGGTTATGTGTTCATCACTGAGGTATTCTTAAACAAGATGGTGTGTTCACTCATGACTTTAATCAGTAAATCAATGATTTATTAAATCTACTGGAGTTAATTTCACTATATTAAATTTTATTATCTATCACTTGCTTTTTTAGCTCCTGGGCTCTGGTCTTAAGTTTCCTAAAATTCATATATGCAGCTTTCATGACAGTGATACTTGTTGATAGATTCTAAATGCATTCACGGCATTCCAGGAATAAGCAAAAAGCTGATCGAACTCATCACGCATGCACACGCACGTATACACACACACACACACACACAGGGGTACACCACAGAGGCTGTCCCATTAAGAGCAGAATGTTAATATGGTTGGGCCAGCACCGCATTTCCCCTGCAGGTAAGGAAAGCTCAGAAAGTCATGGTGTCGGCTGGCCTCAGAGGGCACTGGAGGAAGTGGAACAGTTGGGAACAACACTCTGACTGGCAGCCTGTAAAGGGCAAGCATGAAACCTAGTGCCATTCTCACATTGAACTGTCAATAAAATGACCTCCCTGCAGCAACTAGGCAGTGCAAAGGCTGGAAAAATAATACCTTAACCTTCTACGAGCTCCAGAAACAATTGAATCAGGATGATTGTAACAACATGGATTATAGAATGTTGGAGGTGGGGGTATGGGTGGCTTCTCTTGTACATCTCTGTACACAATCTACAGTCCTTCACATATGTTTTGAGTATGAATTTATTATCTGTACATTCTCTTTCATTGGTATATGTTTGCGAATAACAAAAGCATGGCGTAAATGCTTCTCACTAGTAACATTTGGAAGCAAGCAGAGAAATTTTGTGAAAAGTGCTGATTTGTACTTTCCTATCAAATTAGATTACAAATGATTAAATGACATTTTATTTTTTAAAAAGTGCCATGTTTGTCACTTATTAATATCACACAAAATGTAATAAAAGTCTTGAAAGTAAATCGAATGTAAATGGAATCAACTGGAAAATGTACTATGAAGATAATTATGTAAAAAGTCATTATATTTAATGGTATGAATTAACATAGCTTACTCATTTAACTGTTTTGTTTTTTTTTCATTTCTGCTCTGATTTGGATTTATCAGGGGTGGATTTGTTAAATGGTATAATGAGCACTATATGAAACACTCTCTCTACCAGTTCAGATCATCTTATTGCTATGAAACTATGGCTTTTGGGAAGCTAAGCACTGACTGCAAGCACTGCCAAATTATCATAGCTTTATAGGTACAGGTTAAATGCACTGTGTGTTCTTGACAGCAACATGAATGGGTCATACAAAGTAAACCATTCACTGGCCATTTTATCTGAAGTTTCTACCATGTATAACATTAGATGGTTTACAGTTCAAGAATGTAGCTCATCTGTTGCTGTGCAGCACACCAGCCCCCCTCCACTCCATCCGTCAATTAAATATAACCACCATAGGACTACCCCTTACCAGATATTTGGGGAGAGGACCATTCTCAGCACAGCAGTGACAATGGCATGGTAAAATGTGTCATGCTGCTAAGAGTGTATCAGGCACAGCAGTGTTGCTGGAGTTGTTTTTTTGCACGTCAGTGTCAAGGTTGAGAACCAAAATACCCACCCAGAAGTGGTTCTGTGGTTAGAAACTGTCCACTGATAAAACACTACAAGAATTGTGTATATTGGAATCAACATACAAAGTGTGGCAATGAGGAAGTTCTGTCTAATAAGGTGGCCAGTAAGCGCACAAAGTTTAAAACCACTTGCAACACTAAAAGACTAGTATCGCTGTGCCTTATATACTCATAACACCACAGACACTACAATGGCAGGATCATTGCTATGCTATGAATGTTCTACCCCTAAAACAATATGGTCCTAAGTTGGTCAACTTTCACTGGTGAATGGGGTAAAGGGGGAGCTGCAAAATAGCACATATAAACCTACAAAGATGTAAATTATAGTAAATTACTTGTTTAGCAGAAGAAAAAGGCATTGAAACTGATAATCTAATCCCAAGTCCAAATGATGTGCCCATGTCTGCAGTACCAGTACCAAGGGACATATTAGAGGGAAAACACTATCCCTTCCACTGTCAACCCTTTATAATCTGCCAGCCATTTGGCCTTTGGTCATTGTTAACAAAGTTACAAGGGTTCCCAGAAGGTCAACTATCAAGAGCATTTTCCAGCTCATTCCTTTGAATCGGTCAAGGTGATGTTATTATCTGTCAGAGTTATTATCTGCATTCAAATCATTCCATGACTGTATGCAAGACATTTTAATTCAGTCAAAGAGAGGCAGCATAAAGGGACTTTGTTAGTGCAACATCAAACACAATTGAAATTTATGGTGACATATTTTCAGACTGAAGGTTAACCACCCACCTTGGTTCATTTTTTCTAACGTAACTCAAAACAAGTCATTGCTTTTCCCGCCCACATGATGAGTCATCCATCCTGGGCACGTCCTAACACTGTGCTTTTAATAAATCTACAGTTTGTTCTGTCATTTTAAGGATCTTTAACTGTTCGTTCTTGTTTCCTTTTCTTGCATCTCAGCTGCCTTCTTCTGAAGGAATGATGAATCACAGAAAGACATATGAGATGTCCTTCACTTCTATCCTATCATCAGCTGACCATATACTGGGTTACATGACTACTGTTTTACTAGTTGCCTTGTAAATCAAAAAAATATTCAGGTGGTTGACTAACCATTATTATGATTTTAAAAAGTCCTGTGGACGACCCTGAAAAATATTGTTGCATTAGCTTGCTATTGGAGCTGAGGCTAAATACAGATACACTGCATGGACAAAAGTATTGGGACCATTACACCAACAGGGACTTTTCAAGCACATAGACTTTAATATGGAGTTGGTCCATCTTTCCATCCATCACAGCTTCCACTCTTCTTGGTAGGCTTTCCACAAAATTTTGAAGTTTCTGTCCACATAGTATACCTCAGTTTGAGGCGGAAAATTTGCTGCTGCATTTCAGTAAGTTTCAGCACTCTGCCCATAAACTGCAAATTAATATCACCATAGCTTTCAGAATCTCTTACAAATTCCTCTTAATATCTCTACCACTCACCTGAAGACAAGTTATTGTTTATTAAGCTAAATGCTATGAGCAAACAGCCTTTTAAAGTGAGTTATTAATGTAATCACTTAAACCCTCATACTATCCCATTTTAAGGAGCCATTTCTAAAGTTTGCTCGAAGAGGTAAGTAGCATGATATCCAACCATTCCTTTACTGATGTGAGTTTTAGGACATGTCACACAACATGGTCCTGTCCATTTAATGAGGGTGGTTTTTTGAAATCTATTCAGACTGGCTTTTGAGCCCGTTTCAGAACGGTTTTATATTGTGATTTTTCCTCACTAATAAAGTCATTTGTGTTTAGTAGAAAAACAGCTTCTGTTCTCACCTCTTGCCTGTTCGGTATACCTCTGGAATCATTGTTTCTTGAGATACATCAAACATTTTGTTTTTGTTTTTTCACAATTTGTGCAGGTTAGTTATTTTTAGTATATTGGGACAAAGAACATAAAATGTGCTGCTGTGCAAGAATATTATATTTAATGCTTTTTTTTCAATTTGTTGGCAATGAATATCAGCAAATTAAAAGCAATTGTGCACTTTTAAGTTTGCACTTGGAAATTCAACAAAACATCATTTGACCATGTAAATTTAAAAGTATGCTAAAATGATGCAAAAGCTCTACATTTTCAGAAGATTCATATCATGCAGGAAAAAGATAAAAATAAGACATTTTATTTTGCAAATGATGTTGGAACACATTTTATATCCAGGAACTTTCATATTTGTGGTCCATAAAAGTAGTGGTCAAATCACGAGGCAGACACCCCAACAAGATATTATTACAAAAATAGATCAAGGCAGTGTTTTACCTTTGTACATGTGTATGATATTTAATGCTGAGTGCTCTTAAAGCTCTATTCTAAAATTACATGTATTAAAATTACTGTATTAAATTTATACCAAATAGATCAATATTAAAGGAAACAGCAATCAATTTTATGTCATTCTTACATATTACATCGGTCCAAACGTTTGAGCACTGGAGTAGGTATATGGTTCTTGTTCTTTTATGTTATGAATGAAAGTAATTTATGGCTTTTGTTTTTATGGTACTGTGGTTTCCTGCTGTCAAACTTTGCCTCCCACCATGTTATTAATTTTCTCATTTGGCTCCAGATTGCTTCTCTTCATCTGCTTCCCTTGAGAAGATCCTTTCCCATCACATTCATGGCTTTCATGTTTGTTCCTACACCCACTGAATCTGAAGAGAAAAAAACTTTTTTTTTTCATTAACTTCACATTGCTCTACTTACAGAATGGTGAGGTTTAACCTGGAACCAGATTCTATTCAAGAGTTGACCACAAAGTGCCAGAGAAGGCAACATGTGCTCCAATGATGGTTTCGCCTGAGTGGATTGTTTGTATGAAGAATCAGCCGAGCATCACCAACACAACAAGCTCGTTTGGCCTCTCTAGGTCAAAAAAGCAGATTTGCTCTCAAAAAAGGTCATAAAGGTATTCCTTTGTTGTATTTGCTCACTAGGACAGAACAGAACAATACTTTAAGCTTTTAAAGGCTAAAGAAATGGTAATTCTAATTTAACCCTCTGGCGCATAGCGGTCACTACAGTGGACAGCTGTTTAAAAGTCATTTTCTCCTAAATGCAATGGTTTCT